>JASANF010006993.1:0-22984 GCA_030248245.1 Trissonchulus sp. WLG1_4 | reverse complement strand
GAATGGGGCATTTTTCGAGAAAATTTGCTTTAAATCTGCTGAAAAAATAACGAAGATAGGTATGACTCTTGATTTCGCAGTTTTAGCTTCATCAACTAGTTTTAATATATTTCAGTTTTGTATGGAAACTTCACGTCACAGGACCAAACGGCGATCGTCGCATAACAGAACGTGCGAAGGCTCCAAAGGTTGAGCGTCCAAAAACAGTTTTGCCCCCGGGTCCTGCATAAGGTAGCACAGGTTTCTTCACTTGTTCCTGCGAAACATGAAATCAGCAGTAATTTGACGGCTCCGCGGTAACATTACATGAACAAATAGCATTCTTATGCAAAATTTTCAACTGCCTTTATCACTTTCGCAAAGTTTGTAATATGTGCATGTCCCCTTACAATTTTTATTGCTGCTCTACACTAATAATACTCTGTAATTGAGTCCATTGACACTGTGTATATGGACTTTTTTCATTTTTTTCGGTATAGCGGTTAGATCTTTTATAAGTTGGTTAACTTTAAAACATGGTTACAAATTTTGTAGCAAAATGCTTTGTTTGTTAGCGTATTGGAAAAATTATTAACAAAATCTTGTCTAAGTTATGCCACAGCCCAACAGTTTTTTAATTTAACTCTAATTCTGAAATCCAAACACAGTGCCAGCGTTAAAGTATCAATGTGCGGATTGTGTTTTCACGTCTTATCATATCTTTGCAACTATCTCAACAAAAATGCCTTGTAATTCAGTGAGTCGCTGCTTTTGTGATTGTTCAGAAAGAAAAGTTAAAATGCAAAAATTTGACATGTTCGACACTACAAATCTCATGTCACGGTTACGGACCAACCAAACTCACCACTGGACTACTGCACAGAAGTTGTTGTATAAAAGTTTATAGCTTCACTAATAAGCAAATCTTGTCAATTGTAATCTAAATTCCCTTTCTATTTTATGCTTTACAGTAACAATCATACGTAACTCAATTTGAAAGCGACGCACAGTAGTTCCAAAGTGAAACACCAGCTACACAAATCACAGACTAAGTTAAATTTACAGAAAGTCAGTCATTTCATCAGTAAACATAGAAGTTCAATGATTATTCTGCATTTGATAACTCTGTACCTAAGGCCCGGCTTACACTGACGTGCTTTTCACTTTTTAGTTTTTGCCTTAAGTAAAAGTAGTAACGCGTTTTACTTTTTATTTTATACTTTTAGAATTTCACCAATCAAAATGCTCCAACAGAAGCTCCGCCAATGGAGCTTCATTTTTATTGAAATATATTGAAAGTGCAAATCTACTACAAACTACTATTACCGGTCTACTACTATAAGGTCTTATCGTTATGTAAGGACTCAGCACAAGCTCCCCCTTTAGAATGGCAAACAACATAAGACATAATGACCTAGGATGACCGTTTGCCAATCTTATCAGTTCAGAAGTTCAGTAGACAAATTTACTTCAGCAAAATTATAAATAATGTTGTTTAGCAAGTGGTCGGTGAAACTCAAACAGAGGGTAAACCCCAGGTTATGAGCTATAATTTCACAAATTGGGGGAAAATATTTTGAACACACTCATGTATTTCTAACTGTGGGGGGCTGGGCGGCTCAATCCCTCAAGATAGCTCATAATCTGAGGGTTTTAACCCATTTGATTCAGGTTCTATCATTACTTGATTATATTATAATTAACGTCTAATTCAGAAATAAATGGATGTGTGTGCATTACGGTCTACTACTGAACCCTGATTCGCCTGCGCGGTTACAGATACAGGTCCAAAAATGATAATTAAGTTATCACCACCTTACACAGATCTACTTACATATGAGCAGATGTCACTCAATAGAATCAATAATATGACACTTGTGTAAAGCATCCGCATGGTCATCAGACAATATTGTTGCTGAAATTAAAATGTGCACCAGTTTACAATTAGGATGTTCGCTCGCTCTGTTCAACTCGGCAAAAACTACATTGGACTCTGTTTTTAACATTTGGTTTCTATTATGGATGCTAAGTAGAAGCCATTAGATACTACTTTACCACCATTCATCGACATAATCAACATGTTAGGGGGGTGGTTATACGCATGTGAAATAAACAAAATTTTTTCAAAATTTTCCCAGAAAGTATTGATGAAAGGATTGTACAGTTTATGCTGTATAATTGCTAATTTTTACAACACTATTGGCGGCAAACAACCGATAGCGGAAGCTGCGCTACCATTTCTCAGCTTTCTTAGCGCATGGGTAATCTATGTAACTATCTCGTAATTACTTTAATCATGGGCACACCTGATTGTGTCTGAAAGTTAACCCTGCCCTAAATGAAAGTGATTTGTTGTTTTTATTTATTTTGTAAGTGTTGAAACAAAAAAGAGACCCGGATTTCGAAAGAAAGAAAGAATTGGAGGAGCCAGGAATCAAACCCGGGCCGCTCGCGTCGACGTTGAGAATGCTAACCACTGTACCACATGGCCCACGTCTCGTAGGCTCTACCTACATATTTAGCATTTACAGCAGTAAAAGCCATTTATTGGTTCTGATTCAGTTCTTTACAACATTTTGCTAGACCATTAGTTAGTTCAGTAGTTAGCGCATAAAAAGCGTCTGCTTTTTTTGAACAATTTTGAGAGATAGCTAAACAAGCCGCAAATGATAAAACACACCTACAAAAAAATGCCTACAAAAAAGTCATAACGCTTGTTGTGAATTCAATGAAACGTAATTACACGAAGTATTAACTAAAACCTAGCCGCACCCCGCACACCAAATCAACGAAATCAATAGTCAATACGCGTCAATGGTAGAAAATGTCAACTCTGGATTACATATGTAGTTATCAAAAGATAAAAGATGTCTGACAATCAATTTAAAATGTCGATACTGTGATGAAATTGACAGTTTTCAAAAAATTGACAATTTTAACGCCAGAAACCGCTCAAAATTTGACAGAAATTTAGCCACAGAAAAGTATAGGAACATATGAGACGAAAGTGTTTTGAAGGTTGTAAGGCATCATGCGACGATTTCCGTGCATCATCACAATCCATGTTCTCGGCAGAGTTACATAGTATAGTATGCAGATGGACCCCAAATCAACAATGATTTTAATGATGGAAGTAATATTAGTTGGAATATCTGGCATTGCTATTAGTGAGGAAGATATTTTAGTAACCGGCTGAATTAGGTAGGTACATAACTAGGTGAACACGATAGTAGACGTAAGCGCAAGGTTTTCGCTATCGGACGTGTTGTAGGTGTCTGGTGAAATACTGGCACTCTTCTTGCAACATAACTCGTACTCGCGTAACACACCAAACTGTTAACCGTTCAATTATATTGCAACTATTACCTATTCAATACTGATACTCTGATAGGCACTAAAATTTATCAAAGAAACTAGGTTTTGCTTCACAAATTTACGTGGGTAAGGTAGAAGTCTGCTAGGTCATAGTTTATTATAAACATCAGTTTGTAACATACAAAAATGTAGCACCAAAAATATAATAAAAATAGAAATAAAAAATGACGCTAAATAACCATTATTTGAGCAACACAAATTCATGCTAAGCAATTTTGCAATCTGACTCCATACAATTTAAGCGAATTTTTGTAAGATCACATAAGCAGGACAAGAAAACACAACCCTTCGAGTACATATGATTGGGATTCCTGTACACATCTATACTTTTTGTTTGTGATACTTCTTCGGTAATCTGAGCATAAATTTGTGCTAATCTCGATTTGCTGGTTTGGAGCAAAGATTCAAGGTACACGTGCGATAAACATTTTTTCATTCTAGAAAAGGAACTATTGTTTTGAAGAAAACTTTTTTCAACTTGAAAGTAGCAGCGAATCGCTGAACAGCTTATGACTAACATTTAAAGTCAGCTTGATTAATCTGAAAGCGAGCACTGACTTTAATGTTAACACTTAAATTAATAATTTGGGTCAATTTGCGTTGCGGCTGTATGTAATGGTAGTATCTGTTAGTATCTGTACCTGTGTGACATCTCTTAACATTTATTGAACAAGCTAAAACTGCAGTGAAGTTTAAAGTTAAGTCCTTATTGTTGACTCAATATACCTATTTTAGAAATGAACTTTTTGGGTCATTTTGACCCAAGTTATGCGTTAACGTCAGTAAAATAGGCTTTGCTTTAAGGGTTAACACAGTCGACAGGATTTGCGACAGTAGAGGTGCATATATCCAGGGTTCTTTTGGCACTCATTGGTTTTGGCCCAGTACTGGCAGTGATGAATGTGATCGTGGCAGAGTCGTCGCCTGTCAAGACACTGTCCACAACTTTTTGCGCAGTTCGGTGTCATGAATGCAGGATTTCGTTGGCATTCTCCCACGGTCGCCCAATAGGCGCAATGATGGTTACGGTTCTTGCAGTCTGAAGTGTGGAATTAGAAAAAAGGAAAAAAATTAGAAGACAAAATGCAGGAAACACAATTAATACGGTTCTTGCAAACTAAGTGTGGAATTATGAGATTAGAAAAGGATAAGACTAGATAATTTCAATTTGGGATAATTACAGCAATTGGTTACTATAGAAACATATAGACTATGACAGACTTAAAAATTGTCTATTCATTAAAACTATTAAAAATTAAAAATGAACACCAGTTTTGAAAAACAGGGGAAATCAGTTACGTTATATCATCCCTTCAGGTTATTTTCAGTCAATAACGAAAATCTTAATTCAAGTTTTTAATTAGACAATTAGACAATAGACAGCTACTCCACAGCTCCCAAGTCTCATAGGCCCTATTTCTCATTTACAACAGTGGTAGTTTTACTTTTTGTTTTCGTAACGACAACTACATTGTCGTCCGTGGAAGTGTCGATGTCGCACTGATAGAGTAAATTAATTCTGCGCACATCATTAGGGCTTAATGAATCGGTGCCCCCGAAGCTGCCTTCCACCGTCCGCAGAGCATATAGCGTTTGTTGGTTATTTCTGAAACAACAAAAGACAAGTGTTTGTTTAACTAGTACTGTTAACAAATATAACAAACATTGAAACAAATATAATGGAATAGTGTCTGACTCTATAGAACTGTCAAGTTTTCTACTTAATATTGAACACAAGGAGAGTGTCCAATGAGAGAAGTCTATTCTTCTAAAAAAGACAAACGTTATTATGTACTCTTGGTGTTTGAGTCATAATTTCTCCTAAACTTCGTCAGCGTTGTATATATTACTGATTCCTACGGTATATTGTACACAAACATAACGGTTGTTACTTTGTAAAGGCATAAGGGCCATAATGCATCACACTGCTATAGTCGTAGGGCACGCCCAAAAGGTTGACTTCTGCAACGTTGAGCTTTTCAAATTGTCCATAAGAACCGGTCAAAATGTTGTGCCAATTTATGTGGATGAATAGATCCCGATCCGGACGGGTGTGCTCGTGGAAAAAACCAACGGCGTGCATCATTTCGTGTAAAATAATGGATAAACTCATACATTGTCTCCCTAAAACATAGTTTTTAAGGGAATGTTCACAAGTTTTATATTATCGGGAATAAATCAACTGAATTAACTATAATAATTGGACAATATGTATGTACATAATGGAAGCCTAGGATTTTTGGAAGAATATGCACGTTTTGGCAATTAACGCAGGGAAGTGACTTTAGCTAAAATGAGGAGGTTACAATGATTTAGTGTAGAGTTTTGTAGTTAATTCAGTTGATTAATGCAGTTCATTCAAATTTGTGAACAGGTGCTAAGACTTCAGCATAAAGCAGACATATATAATGACAACAGGTGCCGACTTGACATTGGATGTTCGAAATGCAGGTGAGAAATACGTGCAGAGTTTTTCCTATTGCTGAAATTGAACCGTTAACTGAAATGTTTTTAGAGTTAACGGTTTCCAACATTAGTTATAAATCTTTATTTTTTTTAAATATGATGGTTTCAAAAACAGCATCCGCCAAGTTCTAGCCACAGATGACTGATTGCTTCTGTGAGTGATCTTAGTGAGTGATTGAGTGGCCTAAACGAAATGTACACTGTACATTTAAACTTAAAAGTAGGCGTAAACGTAAAAGTACACGTACAGCATGTAAACTTCTGTATAAACCTTAGGCATGGTACATGTTATCAATGAAAATCAAAATCGAACCTAATGATAGTATCTGTTGACTTCCAGTTCGCCCAACAGAGGAATAGCAGCCACTGTCCGGATAAATATATACGTAATTGGCGTGGGATTTGTTTCGAGGAACCCATCGAATGCAGGTTCTGCGACGAAATTCTGCAACCGCTTGTTCGATTAATTGTAAATCATAAGAGGAATACGAACTTGCCACGGTGTACGGTATTATACCATCGGGCCACAAGTACCTGAAAAAAGTTATTGGAGATAATGTTTACGGTAGTAGTAGAAGCCTGCTTCGTTTATATTTAAGCATACTTTTTAAGGCAACCGGGTGTCCAGATTACAGCTGCGGACATACGGTCAAAAATGCTACTCATACTATTGAGCATTATTCAGTTTGCTCTACTGAAAAAATGCATTTTAATTAGGATGAACGAACAGAGGGTTGAAGGAAAAACGGGCATATTGGCAAACGGCCGAAGCATGACTTGATCAGTCGCTTCGACGCTTACTTTGTCTGGACGTCCGTTCATCCGTTTGTCCTTATGTCACAATGTCAGTACAGAAGTATGAATCATCGACCCTAATAGTGCAGCACTCTTCTTAAAACTCACCAGGCATTATTCACTGCTGCTCTTGCGGTTGACGCCCCTGTGGTAAAAGAGTTCGGTCTCATGTAAGCAGTCAGCGGTATTACCAAGTTGATATCCCCTAAAATTGTAGTTCACAAAATGAGTTATTTAGATTGTTGATTCTAAATCAATGCAACAATTTAGCAAATCCAAAATGTGTACGTGTGTAGTTCAATGATCTATGATAGCCCAAGAAATTTTGCCCAGTTATGTCATTGAAGCATTAAATTGATTTAAGCAAAATGTTTGTCACAAATAAAACCAGAATGTTGATCAAACTCACCCTCAAATTTTCCACTTTGAGTCAATGCTAGAGTTGTGTTGGGGTCATGCTTCCCATGGTGCCGCATCTTTGGAGACGAAGCCCTTATTACCCAAATATGAGCAAAAAACAGCACAGCGGATTGAAGTAAAGATGTCATCTGAAATTTTAAACTACATATGTACCTACATAGCTGGACATATGTAATGACTCTTTTGTTAACCAATAAGCATAGGTGCTAGCAACATCGAAACAAACAAACAAACAAACAAGCAATTGAGTGTGACATGCAATATCGTATCAATATCAAACATCACACACGAAACCAAAATACAAGTAAATTTTCACATTGCTATATGATCAGAATCTAAGTTCATCAGCAGGTGAATTTGATCTGGGATGAACGGATCTTTCAATGCAAGCATGTGGTGGTAACTTGAACCAAACTTTTCTTCTTTCTAAGATCCTTTCCAGGCGCGTTATATTATAATAGAGCTCACAGACCGTAAAGAGTAAAAACTAAAAACTTCTCCCTGGAAACATTTTCACTTTTTGACAGTCATGAGTGGGTTTAAAAGTAAGACAAACTGTCAGTAAGTAATAAGTAGTTATTATAAATAATCTAATAATGGGAAATTGGGACAGGATCAAGTATAATAAATCACTCATACTAATCAGGACAGAACGGTCGTGACTCATACAATACATTCGGTTTACATAAAAAACTCGTTTGAAACTTTTTATTACAATCAGTGTAAGGTGAGTGACTATTACGGAGTATTAAAAAGTTGCATCAAAACAAGTTTTTGAAATATGTCCGCAAGCTGCATTGCTCATTTTTTTGTCAATGCAATCTTCTAGATGAGTTTACGTAATGTTTAGTTACGTAGCCCTGAATGACATTTTAGCAGTCAATTATTGAATAAGTATCGACCCACCAAGGCGTTAGAATTGTAAAGGTCGCTAAGCTATTAGAGTGTCAGCCAAGCCACCATTATGCACAGATCGATGAATAATAACTGGAATTAAACTTATGTAGTTTGTAGTTTTACTGTGCATATAGGTATACCTAGGAACCATATAGCGGTGGTAGAATTCAAGAAGTCTAGCCAGTTGCAGAGTAACACACAATGTAAGTTTTAATGGAATGTAAAAATGCAGTGCAGTCCATTGCAAGACCAGAACCCGTAACCAGGAAAAAGGGCGTAAAGTTAAGAAGACTTGCTTGATCTTTATAGCTAACAGTCGGACTGGCACATCCTGATACTAAATGTAGGCAGTTTGGCCAGTCATAGAGTAACAAACAAGGCAATCATGGTCCTACGATTGACTACACTGCATTTTTCTGTTCCATTAAAAGATGTTTTTTGTGTGTTACTCTGCGACTGACCAAGATCCCATTCACCTATTTATACATATTCATAGAAATATGACAAAACAAATTCTACAAAAATAACAACAGATTAAAACTATTACAAATAACAATAAATACAAATACATTACAACAAGTATTAAATAACAACAAGATTTTACAGCCGATTTGTTCCTGAAATGTTCACAATACTTATTCTATTGATTAGAAAAGCGATTTCGCTTGAACAGATTTGTGATGAGTTGTGTCAAGAGTACATAATAGGAAGAGTATGACACTCTCCCTATTATGCGTGACAGCGCGCGTTCAATGCGGAACGCGAAATAGGCCTTTATGTAAGGTTTTGAGGCGGGGAGTACCCCCCTCAACTGAAAACCCCGTACTCAACTGAGGGGGGTACCAACCTCAGTTCAGTACCCCGTCCAGTTCAGCACATCAACGAAAGATGACGATGGGGAATCGAACTGAGGGGTGGGTACCCCCACTCAGTTGAGTACGGGGTCTTTAGTTGAGGGGGGGTGCTTCCCCTCAAAACCGTAAAAAAAGGCCCGCGCGCTGCCAGGAATAATATGTAGGGAGAGTGTCATACTCTTCCTATTATGTACTCTTGGTTGTGTTTAAATTCGTCTGGGGGACGAGGGAAAATGTTTAGCATTTCTTTGTCTGGTTAATGGCTTTCTGTTTTTATGCTTCTTATACCAGGAATATTTATTGCCCTTACATATTTAGATGGTCTTATTTTTTCGGTTTTTTTACCATATATACTCTTCGTTGGTCTCCGACGTTAGTCTGTTAGACTCGGTTTATACTCATCCTTATGTTTGTCCCTGTAGCTTTGTTTTTAAGCAACCCACGAAGTCAATGTGTCCAAATAAATGAAGAATGACGGTCAATTCCAGTTTCGTAGGTAAAAAACTATACCACACAATTCGGTGAGTCATCCACACTAGCTTTTCGAAAATCGTCCCTGTTCGTATGTATGTTATTCAGGGCTTTAGACATAGATTTTTCTGAGATTTTTCATTTAATCTTGGACGATTACTGTTAGGTCAGTGCACTTTGCTCGAATCTGACTTATGGCGATTAAGGGGTGAATTTTGTAATATGTTATCTATTCACAGCCAAAGGGCCATGCTAGAATTAACCGTCTGAACCACTTAAATGGCGAGACATAATGAAGGACCCCTTGGGTCAGGAGTCAGAACTAACCAGTTTGACCCACTTATTTACCCTTAGGCAAATCCGTCAAACTATCGAACTTTCAACAACAGAGACATATAAGCTTATTGCACAAGTAGTAACTAAAGTTTGACAACAATAGTTGCACCATTTGTGTAAACGAAACATGTGATTTCGTTACGAAAAGAATAGATTTTGACTATCAAGAGTACAGCAAGTAGTCGTATAAGTCATGCCACTAAAATAAGTAAGTGGCTTATCAATGTTTTGTCAGACTTTAGGTCATTTTGTAGTCTTTTGTGTCATAACTTAACATATTATCGAAATAAATGATGATGGTGATATTAAATAGTTTAGCTTGACGTTGTACATATTGACTAGACAGACGATGAAGTCATGAGTTGCAAAGTCATGAGTGCTTAAATCATCAAACACCGCGAATTCTGATTATCAGCGAGCTAGCTATTCTGTCTGCTCGTGAAACAATGACTAACGCTGTTTTGCCAGCTATTGCACAAGCTTTCTTATCAGTTAGTGCAAAGAAAGTTTCCTAAAATATTTACTTTTTACTGTGCAACTTGATGTGGTTTTGGTGTGATGAGCTGTATTACATTTTCAGATTAAAGAAGTAGTTAATAGGGAAGTAGGTAAAAGTCCGCGTAACTCTTGTAATTAACTTTTTTTAAACAGTTTTGTATCTGACTAACGTATTCATTGGACACATTCCGTTTACCTTCACCCGACCAAATTTACTGCATTGTTTTATGTATGTAAGCGCAAAGCTTAGTAATGAACATTGTGCTACACGAGTTATATATACTATGTAGCTGATTCATATTCTGGCCAAAATGTTTGCTGTTGAAAATGTTCGCTGTTGAAAACGCCCGTCGTTGACTTGCTTTGCTTCTGAAAATTCAAGTAGAAAAACGTTCTACATAGAAGCAAAAAGGTCTCAGTAAAAAAATTCTCACCATTTCAGCGGTGCCTTGAGACATGCGGAACTTCAACCTGCAACCGACATGTCAACCTGCAAAATAGCTCGTTTTGCTGCAATATCCTTTGTATAATCCTAAATACTTGCCTAAACTTACATATGTCATTTATAGTTGGTTGTTTTAGGATCTAATTCATAAATGAGCTCAAGGTTGAGGCGATCGATTTCTCGGTCCGCAGGATACATCAGCAACATTGATGTCGACGAAAAAAGTGTCGGTAAGGAAGGATTCTACCGAAAAACTAGCAGGTTCGTTTTTATCAATCGATTGTGACAGATAATTCTGCAAAAATGCTATAGCAAATACTTATGTTAAATTTCTGAAACTATAAATAGGCATGTTTGCGCTCATAAAGGCTATGCGTTTTCTAGACTTTGTTGCAATCTATGTAATTAGAGAGTCTCATGCACCCGCTCATACGCCCTCATGTGAACTTGCCTTAACGCTGTTACTGTATGTTTACATCTGCAGCTAAAATATTGGAAATTTTTTTGCTCTGTCATTGTTTTTACTTTTTCTTGCTACTGTTCAATTAACAAAAGATGTCAACGACAAATTTCAATCACAAAGGACTTTATCTAAATCACTATTTATTGATTTAGGCCGAAAACACAAAAAAAGTAAGGATCCTTCTAACAAATCGAACAACGCAGCATTTTCGCCAGTCAACACAGATGATGAAGAAGAAATATCAGAAACAGAGAAGGCAAATAATGCAGGAAACGAAAGGTTTGTTTAGTTTTAATAAATGTAGAATAAATTTCTGAATAATTTTATTTTCACTATCTTATCATTACGCATATAGTATTTCTTCTTGAAAAAACAGGAAAAATGAAGGGAGCCAGTTCAAGAAAATTAGGCTTAATTTTCATGCTAGTACATATGTAGGTATGTATGTACCTATATAATTTCAGTTCAATTCAGTTAAAATTAGTTCAATTCCATTCATTATATACTATTAAATTTAATGTTGAAAGAAAGAGGAGGCTCCAATCTAGAAAGAATGTAAGAAATAGAGGCGCCGGGAATCGAGCCTGGGCCGCCTCCTTCGAAGACAAGCATGCTACCACTACACCACAGCCCCTGAGTCTCATAGGCCCTAATTCTCATTTACAAAAATATGATGAGCAGTAAGATAAACCCGTTAAATTTAAAAAAATTAGTGACAGATCAGCATTGACTCAGTACCCTAGCGCTCAGAACCAGAGTGATCCGACTTGTAATTTTTATATGGTTACGTTACGGCTTGGTCGAAGTTTTTAATAGCGACCACGTATTCCTTATTCCTTAGTATATCTCTTTCAATCGATTGTACGAAGAGTACATAATGGAATCGTTTTATGTACGCCTGATTTTACAAATAATAAAAAGGTGAAGAATGTCCTAAAATTTATACAATTACCTACTCGTTATAAAAGTGTGATCTTGTATGCGTTTAGGCCTTTAGCTGTTTCAGTTGCTCAAATTTGGACCTAAATTTTAAGAGGATTGGTGTTTCCCAATCTTCCGGACAAATTGATCATCTGGCGTCAGAACATAAAAAGCATAGTATCACGGCTTTTTATAAGAAACTTACTGGTTAGTGTCAATTATATGGCCTATTGATCTATTGGTAAATTCAGAAACTTCTTATTTGTCCCGTTTTTGTCCCACAGTTTTAGTTGTTTCAAAAATTTTACGTTACAGGTCATTTCATGTTTTTCATAAATTTATTGTTTTGTTGATTTATTTATTTGTTTGTTTTCATGAATGTGTTCCGTCTCAATTTATGACAAGCTTAATAATAACTTAAGGTGGCCCTCCGAACAACTGATTTTGGGCAGTAAAATTTTTCATTCACGTTTTTTGGCCTTTGTTTTTGTAGAAAGGTTGGTCAGCAGTGAATTAGCTTTCGTTCGATACAGCTACGCTTTTTTTTAGTTGACACTAAATCGACAGAAAACGAAACGAAAACGAAAGAGAAAACCAAAACGAAAGTGACTTGAAGCGAAGCCAACTTTTTCGGCTTGCGCAACAAAGTTTTGAAAAAATTGACTAATTAAAGCAGCTGCAAGCTGCTTGTTTATTCAAATATTTATATGGTGGGGGGACTGTAATCTTGAGGTCACTTTAGCTACTTGTTATTTATCTGTAGTGTTTCGTTAAATTATTTGTAAACTGAATTAAAATTTGCACAAAATGATGCAATACTACCAGAAACTTGACACTGCAAGTATTTAACCTAGTACAAGCGGTAAAAAAATAAACATTTCAATTTCTAAATTAAAAACTCAAAAATTTAAATAAGTTACATTTCTTGTATAAAACAATGTAATACTGACTCAGCAGACAGAAAATTTGAACAATGTATAAATATCACTAAAATGTTACTCATTATTTAATAAATATTTAACACCTATAGGTATGACACCACCCTCTTTGAAAAACTTCAAGAGTGGATTAGTCCTTGACCTCAGCTGTTACCCTTTGTCGGTTTCATAGGTCATGCTGGGAAAGCTGTCAAAAGTTGACAGCTAAAGAAAACGAAAAAAAAGAAAGTAAGAAATTGAAAGAAAACTAAAGGAAAACGAAAACGAAAATGAAAACAAAAGAAATATCAACTGAAAAAAGCGTAGCTGTATGTAACGTGTAGTTTTGTTGAATATTTTTCTATGAATATAATAAAGTCATGGAAGATATTCGGAGCGCCACCTCGGCTACTCGTAAGATGTTTTATGTGGGTTACAGTTTTCCTAACAAATGCACGATATCTCAAGGGCATCCATATCTCAAAAACACTACAAATTTCCAAATGTGCCAACACTTATTTGCTGATTCTGATATCACAATTTCTAGGGCGGAACACTTTTTTTCTTTTCTACTTTTGTAATTTTTACCGCAAATTTTATTCTGCTTTTTCAATATGGGAAAATTTTAATAGATGACCACAACTGCAGTGACATTATGCCCTTGACTATTTCTAACGACGACTAACAAACAAAAATGTTCTTACAGTTGACTCTTAGAAATAAATATACCTATTGTTTTCTATACTGTTATTGAATTATTTATATTATATATATTTGCAGTAACTTTTTACATATGTTTTTTGATGTATAGGCAAAGGACACAAACGATACAGAAGTGATGATATGACGCTAAAGATACGCAAGGAAAACCTAGTGGACTCGCTACATCCCTCAAGTCATTCCGAATCAAAAACAGCACGAAATCGAGGAATTACTGAGCCCTATTTGGCTGCAACCGAAGATCATTTTGCCACCAGTGATCGAGAATTTGCGAAAGAAATTGGAACTTTTGTGAAATCAACTGCATTCAAGAGTGGACATCAACAGTAAATTTACGAAAAAATTTTATACGTAATGATTTTTAATAAACGTATTGTGTTCCACTCTGTGCTAAAATTTAACTAATTTTTCTATAAACTGCTTGTTGAGACGTCCGATTTAGAAACAAATAACAATCAGTCAAATAAAGTTACTCATATTTGGTACTGCTCTTGTTTTAGATCGAACAGAAAGCCATCATTTGAAATTTCTGACTTTGACGATCCCCAGAAAGGCATGACGGATGATAACAGGTACTTTCATGCTTTTGTTTCGAAATTTTATTTATATGCCGCGGCCTCAGACAGTGAACAAGGCCTTTAGCTGATGTGCTGAGCTGAAGAGAGTACCCCCTTCAGTTGAAAACAAAGTACTAAACTGAGGGGGGGGGGTAGCTAAAGGCCTTTCTTAGTGCCTTAAACTGACGCGCGGGCACCCCTTCCATAGTTGAGTACGGCGTCTTGAACTGGGGGGTACCCAAAACCCCCCGCATACCTGACAAAAAAGGGCTATTTTGCGCTCCGCATTGGACGCGAAGCCCAAGGCATAGTGTAAAACTCTTCCTATTATGTACTCTTGATATTAATACGCGTCCCCCTCACGGGCCGCGTATATACTATATTCAGAATCTGTTGCTTCTATGTAACGAATGCTGTTCTATGATGCTCTGCAGAGCTGTTCATCGTCTGCTACAGATCATCGCAGTAAGACTATCTACGTCCGTAAATACGTAAACAAAACAGCTAAAGTACAAAAGTACAAAGCTCTAAGGGCCTATTCCTTTACCGGATTAAACGGACTGGACTTATTTTAGTCCGAGGTTTTGGAATGACAAATTGGATTAAACGGACTAAATGAGTTAAAATAAGTCAGCGGCTTAATTTTAGTCTGACCCCATTCCAAAACTACCGCTGGACTGAACGGACTTAACATGCACGCTTAACATTAGCGTGCATAGTTACAGTCGCTTTCAAATGAAAATGGATTTGCCCGACGCCATTTCATCATCCGACGCGACGGGTTTCATCACCTAGGCCGTCGGATGACGTCATCCGACGGGCCTAGCTGGGCGTCTGATTGCATCATTGAGTTTGAAATTAGAGAGCGTGCAGGAAAAATGTAGGAGGGTGACTACTCAGCGAGTTAGGCAAATTTTTATAGTTTATATTTATACGCTATTTAATACATGTTTATGCTAAACTAAAGGCAATTTTAACTACTCAATTCTAATTTTTATTAGTTAATGCAACTAAAATAACAAAATTACTTAGTATTCATAATTTGCGCCAAAGCAGCCACCCCTATTTAAAACTTTACACCTTAACTTTGACAGCTAATTAATTACTGGCTGGCAAAACTTTAGGCGTCGGATTTCATAATCGAGGGCGTTGGATGACATCACCCGACGCGTCGGATGACATCACCCGACGCGTCCGATTTCATCACTAATCCTGACGCCTTGAATCCATTTTCATTTGAAACCGACTGTAAGTCCGTTTAGTGCGATTAAAAAGCAGTGCGCTAGAAGTTAAGTCTGTTTAATCCGGAGGTCTTGGAATGGCATTTTTAAGGTTAATTTTTAAACCGTTTAGTCCGATTATAATTAACCCTTTAATTCGGTAAAGGAATGGGCCCTAAGTCAATTTGCATATTCCACATGAATATGTCTGGACAAAATGCAAAGGTAGTACACAGTAGGTAGTAGTTACAAAAATTTTGTATCACTAAAAGTAAAAGACCAGGAACATAGAAAGACTACTATCTGACCTGTTATACCTGTTATATCTGAAATTAACAAAAAACCTGAAAGACCAGGAATATAAAAATTTTCAGGAAATACACCAGAATTGGTTGATGTAGGTAATGTTCAAAAAGAGCATTTGAGATTGATCGCGTTTACATAGCTCCATTTGTCAGGGAGGTTTGTGAGTTCGTGGGAAATAGTGTGATCAATAGTGGTCAATTTTGTTTAGCCCTTTTTCTACTTTTGACCAACCCTTTTCATGGCTAGGAAATGATGTAGTTAGACTGTTATTTTATTTTTGAGTCAACTTTTTCAAACAGTTTGCAATGAACTATTTTAAACAAAAACCAAGATTTAATGCATATTGAAAACCAATCAATACTCGGCTGTCTGTGTATCGATTAGACTATGATAGAGTTTGATGCAACAAGCCCAATCTGCGGCAAATTCTTCAGTGAGTATAAAGCATAAACTTTCAAGTACATTCATTGGCCAGCGGCCATCGTAAACCTGTTGGGTCAGTTGCCTGACTCAGTTTTTGTAAACAGCGTATAATTTTGCCGCCACCAAAACGGCAAAATCTCAGTAAAAAGGTTTTAAATAGTGAAGTTTAATCACTATATGTACTCTGCACTCACTGCAGTCATTTTTATTATTGAAAAAATTTCGATTTCTTGGTCTGTTTTTGCGTCACTTTTGAAGCAGGCAACACTATTAACACTGACATACACTTGAATAGAAGTAATAAGTTTGACATTGATGTAAAAGCATAGCTTTATAGAAATCGGAGTGGTTAAGTGGTTAGTGTGTCAGGTTTGTAACTATGAGGTCACTTCTTCGATTTCTAGTGCATTATCCTTTTTTCGCGGCGGCCGCAGCCGCCGCGTATATACTAGGTATAGTACGAAAGCTCAAATTAACACGTATCTTCGATTTCTGTGCATATTTGCATTGTACCAATCGGTAGGTCGCAGTAATACACTATTTGTGTGTGCGTGTGTGTCCGTAATGTGGTTTACAGTATGTGATAATCGTCGATAACGTATAGTGTAGTAAAAACGAAACACGCTGTGTTCATTACAAGCAGCTTTTGCAAACAATTTGTCTGTGTGTGCGTGTGTGTTCATAGTGTGTGTGATCGTCGATAAAGAAGAGTGCAGCGGAAACGAACCACGCTGTGTTTAATTGAAACTTGGCTTCGCCTTATTCTAGTCACCCGATCTGTGAATTTTTCTCAGGATTTGCAGATTTGGCATTTAGTGACCAATTTTAGACCTAGTATACCTAGTGCCACATAACAAATCCCATGCTCATTAAGCACAAACGAAATTTGACTTATTTCATCGAAAATAACATTTTCATTCAGCCTCATTACAATTTCCGATGGCGACGACAGAAGCCAAGTTTGTGTGCTTCAGAGAACGGTGTGTAGTCTATCGCTCGCCTTAAATTGTGGCAACCGTAGGGTTGCTTTATTAATATTAAGAGTACATCACAGAAGATTATAATACTCTAATATTATGGCTTGGGACATGCGTCCAATGTGGAGCGCAAAATAACCCTTTATTTATGTACGGTTTTGAGGGGTAAGGGGTACCCACCTCATTTCAAAACACTGTAAGGCTCGATTCATACTTACAGCCGTATGTCCGTTCTGCCGACAAAATGACGAAATAATGACGTCACATGCGCTGGCTGATCCACTGCACTAAGCTGCTAGTGACGTCATTCTGGCGGCTGAACGGACATACCGACGAAAGTGTGAATCGAGCCTAATCATTTGAGTTCGCGGTAGCTTCCCTTCATTCCAAGACCCTGTATTCAACTGACGGATGGGTACACCCCTCACATGGGTACATCAGCGAAAGGCCTTTCTTAGTGTTTTAGAATGAGTGGGGTACTTTTCATAGTGTCTGGAACTGAGGGGCGTAGCTCCCTTAAAACCGAACAGAAAAAGGCTCTTCTGCACTCCGTCCGTATTGGACGCAAGCCCCAAGGCATAATAGGGAGAGTGTCATACTCTTCTATTATGTGCTCTTGTCTATATGTACTTTATACTAAGGTTATGCCTGAGCGAAAGTGCTAATTTTACTTTCAAACTTTCAAGCTTGAGCGCTTATAAGTCAAAACTTGTCCTACATAGGCCGTTAAGTGAACCAACTACATACCTAGGTTTTATGCAGTATTAAACTCTCTATTGAATGGCGGTTTTGCCACCTCTCATTCACGCACTTAACGCAATAAATGACGAAAAATCGGTGTCCGAGTCTGACGGCCTAGTGAGAGAGCCCCTCTGTGTATTTACAGCAAAAAAACTTTAGTGCCGCGTTTTATATTCGAAGAATATCCTCGGCACTGTATCAAGCATGTCGCAACGAAATCTGTAGAAATATAGCTTAACCCTACTCGCAAGACGTGCTTGTTTTACCTATGTACTTTTGCATTTTCGCCTACCATGCCTGAACAGTGAACATCTAATGTAAGAAGATAAGAAGACAAGTGGAAATACAAGGCATTTGGTTGTGACAGATGCAAATGTACGGTAGAAGACGTGTAAAACACACCCCGCACATAAGCACTTAAACGCTAGCAGTGTGTTAAGATGCCAAAATCAAAATTATAGACCTGTTGGGCTGTGGCATTATTCCCTATTAACAACTGTAAACGTAAAGTAGTATTTGCAACTTTTTACGCGGCGGCCTCAGCCGCCGCGTATATACTATAGTGCAATCGGCTTCTATGATTGCATGTAGTTCTAGTGTAACATTGCAGGCAGATCTTGAAAAAGCACTGTTTGTGTGGGCGTGTGTATCATTTTGTGCACGTAGATTCAGTACGTATTTAGCGACATAGGCTATAGATTTGCAACAGCGTTTGTGCGAGTGTGTGTCAGATCATACAGAACATGTATGTAGTGACTTGTGAGCGACAGAAAAGTATTCTCGTTGAACAGTGTTACGACGAAACCTGTCGCAACAATGTTTCGCAGATTATTTATCAGCGCGTGGAGTCAAGAGAAGTCTGACTTCATGCCATTGTCGTCGCCAATCATGGCTGGTACGGCTGGATGTCACTGAGCATAGTGATATCTTACTTGTCAGCTACGAAATAATTAGTGTAGGGTTACAATCTCAATACCGCAACAGTGTAATAACTATATATGTAGAATAAAGTTAATTCAACAAAATATGTCAAGCTTTACAAGGCATCAGCGGCTGGCCAACACTGCAGCTTAGTGGGAGTGGTCACTGGCCATGTTTAGTTACAAAAGCTGGCATTAAAAAATTTTGTGCCGCGTTTTATATTCGGAGAATATCCTCAGCACTGTAAGCATGTCGCAGCGAAACTATCTAAAATTAATTCAACTCTACTCGCAAAACGTGCTTGTTTTGACTAGATATATGTAGTAAGTGGGAATCAGCATTAACAGTTAGTGTTTGGGACCGCCGGTGTTTTCGGCCGGCTAAGATCAGCCGGCTGGCCGGCCGGTTAAAAACACCGGCCGGCCAACCAGATTCAACCGACTGACAAAATTAGGCCGGCATAACAATCCGACGGGCTAAGTTATGCCAAAATGACACTGTGGATTTGGATAAATTGGTTTTGTCCAAAAATTCGGCCGCTCCGGCCGGCCGGACTTCTTCGTCGGCCCGGCCGCCGGCCGGCCGGCCGGCGGCTTACCCGGCGGGTCACAAACACCATTAACAGTGATAAATTGAATAATAACAATAATGTTGTTTGAATATTAACAAGAATGTTGTGATAAACCAAACAATAATGTTGTAATGTAGACATAAGTAAAAAAGTTAGTTTGCACTAAAAAATCTCCACGTTCATAGGTAAAGCGATAGCAACGATTTGTACGATGTGTAACGATTTCCCATCAAGTGAACAGTGTTATATATATAGTCATTGTGACCGAGAAGAGATATGTAGCAGGGAAAAGGACTTTTTGCTATTCTATATAATAGGCCGGAAGATTGCGAAAATTTTATATGTACATAGTAAAGATGAATTTGTTAAAACTGTGTTTAGTGGCCACGACGAGAATTATTTGACTTGTAAAGCAAAATGGTTTGACGTAGATGATGAAGAAATCGATGGTCACCCGAAGCTGCAAGGACAAAACTCGGAAGAAACGATTGGAGATGGTGTTCATGGCTATTTCTTGCTGGAGGATGCCGCGGAAAGCGCTGTCAACCTGCAGAATTGTGCCATAACCGCCAAAAAACCAAAAAAAGCTAAATTTTGGTTCAGTAAGGTATAAAAGTTGGTTTCAGTTGATTTTCATTATGTGTATAAATAAATTACCGACTAGTTACCGACTACGTAGTTGTATTATAAAAATCGATAGCAAGCTTGCTACTAACTAGCCCACTAACTGTTCTGTTCCATTTAGTCTAAAATGCACTAAAACGAAATGCAGTTAGCAGTTTATTACCAGCCTAACAAGACCTATTGATCAGTTAAGATTACCTGCATCATATTCGAACAGTTTTAGCAAATTAAGTTTGCCGGACAATAAATTAATTACTTTAGGTTGGCAAAGCATCAGAAGCTGTGACGACCCTCGGTGAGGAAGTTACCAAGGATCTGCCTGTTGTGCTAAACGAACTGGTGGAAACTGTGAAAACTGTAAAGGAGACCTTCAAAACTAGCCAAGACCAACCTCCGGCTAGCTTTCCAGAAGCTCTA
The DNA here is from genome assembly GCA_030248245.1 of Trissonchulus sp. WLG1_4. NCBI lineage: Eukaryota > Metazoa > Nematoda > Enoplea > Enoplida > Ironidae > Trissonchulus > Trissonchulus sp. WLG1_4. The sequence goes on along the minus strand of JASANF010006993.1, from coordinate 2,670 downwards.
CAGTCCATACAAAAATGTGCTGATAGTTGGTCCGAATTTATCGGTATGACGAATACGCATGAATTCTTACTTTTTCTTCCGATCCGATTCCTAAGTCTTCCGATCGGCCAAAAGTATCGAGATTGTTTGTGCTTAGGGCCTTTTCACTAACCGGCTTAGAATAAATGGATTCAGCTTCAGTATCTCAAATATGAGATTGAACAAAGTTTATAAAACTTTGCAAAATGACTAAACCGTAAGTATATGCATTTGTTTGCAAAATGTTATCAATTTAACTTAATTCTATGCCTATGTAGTGTTGAAGTTAATCTAGTTCATCTTATCCAGTTAATACTGGTTTATGAAAAGGCCCTTAGCAAGTATATTGCTGGGTGCAAATTATGTTTTTTGCATGATTCGGAGGCCTTTTATATTGTGTTTGCTTGAATTTTGTTTTTGTATTTAACACTATCAAATATTTTGAGTTGATCACTTATGTATTGGCATTGTACTTTCACCTCTTACTAGATATCTAGGCTACACTATCTTGCTGAACACAGAATAGCATTACGAAGATTTATTTTAATTTATGTTCTGATTATCATAATTGATTTTTTGTACTGTTTTTGTACATTTTGTCAGCTGCATTTTGCTGTCACTAATTTTATATACTCTGCACAATGTATCTACATATGCTATTGAAAATTATTTTTTTAATCATTCGCCATAAGTGAACAAGTTTTACAGACATGCAAAGTTGACTGCTTTCGCGACATATACATACATACCCCTTTTAAAGATTTATGTTAAAGCGAAAAAGCTTTTTCAGAGTCTAAATCAGAAAGTTGCTCGAGAATTTTGGAAAGTGGTCAACAAACAATTGACAGTATTCGACGGGTTTGTCAGACATCCTTTAAAATGCCGCGAGGGCTTGGATTCGCTGTTTGCCTTATTTTTCTGATTAGTTTTCTGGTAAAATTGCTTTTTGCGTTTTTTATGTTTTCGCTGCTAGTTTATTTATATTTTGTTTTATTATTATTGGTATTTTTTACTTTATATGCTTCCAATTCTTAATTGTTGTGAAGGGCTGACTGTAAGGTGACAAACAGCGTATGTCCGTTCATCCGGCAAAAATCATAAAAAAATCTTACCACATGCTATTATAAACTACTTGCGTGAGTTTTTCGTACATAATTTAGCCTGCTGAGTGGACATAGGCTGTAAAAAGCCCTGTTCACACGAGGCAATTTTCGGGCAACTTAGTTGCCGCGACTTGGTCGCCGCAACCAAATTTCAGCCAAGTTGCTCGAAAAATGCCGTGTGAGCGCACCGGCGACTTGACTAAAAAGTTGCGGCGACCAAGTTGATCCGATCGCTCTGGGAGCGATCGCTTCGGGCGACTGGCGACTTTCTTGGGGCAACTCGTAATATGATTGGCTGTTCTTCACGCACGTTCCTAATTTCTAGTCTGTGAATACAAATGCACGCACCGTCAAATATTTAAAACTATTCCTACGGCGTTGGCTTAATTTGCGCGCAGTTGCGCAATTGTGTGTGTATGTCGTCAATGGCAGAGCATTCGCAAACTCTGTGGGATGCCACCACGGTCAACAAATTGATTGACCTGTACAAAGAACGGCCATCCCTATGGAATGTCAAGCATTCTGACTACGTGAAACGGGGGAAAAGAGCCGAAATGATGGCTCGTTGCTTGTCAGGGTGCTTGTCCCGATGGGTCAAATTTTAGGGGAGATTCCTGAAATCTCAAAATTTTGGTGGGGCCTGCCCCCCCAGACCTTCTCCCATGTACATTTGTGGTACCAACTAACGCGTGGGAGAAACCGTAGGGTCACGCCAAGACAAATGCTGGGCGAAATGGCTTCCCGCATGATTGTATCCATACCCCCAATTTGTCCAGAAACTTTGTGTACCAACTCCGCAAAATTTTCTTCACCCATTCGTAGCCAGCGTCTGTAACTGGCAGAGTCATCGCGCGCCAGCTCGGCCAGCAGGTTGTCGAAACCGCCTTGAGCAAAGCGCCGATCAATCCAAGGTTTGATCCAACAAGATATTTTAAGAATACATGAAGACACTCTTCATCATCGTCAGCTGCTAATGCTGCTGCAGCAACACAATGTGCAACCTCCATCGAGGCTAGCTGCGCTACGACTTATGGGCTGGCTTTTGAAAAACTAAATCAAAAGATAGCCGGGATTTCTCGCTTCTCAATGGATTTTGCGGCATTTATTTTGATTGGGTATTTCAAGTTTAGGCTGTAAATGATTGGCTGTTGCTGCAACCGAGCAAGTAGGTTGCAGCAACTAGTTGCCGCCTAAAATGCACGTGTGAACGTGTGATTTGCCGCGACTTTTGGTTGCGGCGACCAAGTCGCGGCAACTAAGTTGCCCGACAGTTGCCTCATATGGACAGGGCTTAAGTATAAATCGAGCCTTACCTACTGGTTAACACTTGTTTCAGATGTATACGTCACATGGTGTGCTTCAACTGAAACCAGCCCTAACCTCAAAGTATTGGAGCTACCTAATCAGTTCTATTCTGGTCACGGAAGTTGGATCCATTCTAGTCCTCAGTATTGCACTTTTGGCTGTGATTTTGTTCGAAATTTGGCCCTCCATTATTGGCAAAAGAAGCAATGAAGAGGTTTACGACTGCAATCACAATAATATGATA
>JASANF010006992.1:0-54225 GCA_030248245.1 Trissonchulus sp. WLG1_4 | reverse complement strand
TGAAGGTAGAATTTGTCAATTGTGGAGGTATCAGAAACACTTTTGTCAGCTTTTGAAGTTTTGGAAAGGGGGGGGCTGCGACCCTCTAAGGGGGGGGCTCAAATCGCTAAGGGGGGGGGCTGCAGCCCACCCAGCCCCCCCCCCCCCTAAATACGCCACTGATACTAACACTAACACTTAAAGTTAGTGTAAACCCTAACTTTAAGTGCTTCGTAGCCCTAAATTTAGTGCTACGAAGCGCTTAAAGTTAGTGTTTACACTAACTTTAAGGCCCGTATTCACATACTAAGTGTAACGCTTAAACTTAGTGTTTACACTTAGTGTTAGCGCTTATAAGCGCTAAGTGTTATTCACAAACTTGAACTTCTACCATGCTAAACATACTTAAGCGCTTAGCGCTTAGCAAACGCTTAGCGTTTGTTTGTGAATAACGCTTAGTATGTGAATACGGGCCTAAGTTTTAGTGTTAGTATGTGAATACGGGCCTAGATTTTCACGGAAATGCCTTCACAAGCCAGTGCATTTACACGCATGTAATGAATTTGAAAGGCTGAAAAACACAAGCAGTAGTGTTTTACTGAAACATAGGTAAACATTTTTGGTGTTTTATTGAGTGTGGTATAATTTTTTTGTGAACTAACGCAATATTTTCTGCATGAGACCGAAATATAGTGCGTGTGAATACAAACGCAAATTTTCGGCTTGCGATTTTAAAAAATTGGCTCAACGAAAAAAGTTAAAATTTGGCACATAAATGCACCTTGTCATCTTCGAGCGGTCGCAAAATTTGATTTTTGGCAAATCGATAGTATCTAAAAAATTTAGCCAAATTTATGTTTTTCAAAAATCGTGATTTTAGTGTTTTTCGATATATCAATCATATTCATCAAAAATGACTTTTTGCGACCGCTCGATCACGTTGAGGCAAGCAAAATGAGCTATTGATTGGGCAACAGCTACTTACTTGCGAAGAGAAATCGCAAGCCGAAATTCCACTCACGTTTGGTCTACAGTGAATGCTAATTTGTATCAATCAACTTCATTTTTTGTATTTAGGCATACTTTTACACCAGCTTGCCATTGTGTATCTAAAATTGGCCCCAAACTGCCGTTTTTTGAAAAGTCACATTTCAGGAGCGCCACCTTAACCCTATAAATGTGGCATACTATACTCATGTAAACATGCAAATGCAGCATAATGTATATATATATATACTTGTGTATACATGCATAGGCTTTGATGAAAGACAGTAAAGGCCGATTCACACGCTGCGATTTTACTGCGATTTTGCCGCAGCGTTTTCGCCGCTGCGGCAAAACGCACTGTCTGAACAGACGCAGCAATTTCAGTGCGGAACGTCTGCGTCTTGATTTTGCCGCAGCGTTTGAAACGCCAGACTGCAATTCGGCCTGCCTTTTCAGTGCGTTTTGGTGCTGCGGACATGTTGGTTTCAACAATACTGGCAAAGCTGTTTGTCATGCTTTTAGAAGAGTAAAGACGCAGCAAAATAATTTGCGAGACGCAACGTTTGTTCAGACGCTGCGGTTTGTGTGCGACACCCTGCGTCTTGCGTTTTGCGTCAAAATCGCAGCGGCAAAAACGCACCGTGTGAATCGGCCTTAACAAGGAATAGTAAGCCACATATTCCACAAAATAGGGAAAAAAATCACTGGGAAAAAATTTAGGGTGGGGGACCTTCCCCCCATTCGAGGAGGAGGACCTTAGGCTTTCATTGTGGTAGTTAAGGGGGCGCTCCGGGTATCGGGGGTTACATCGAAAATTGGCAAAGAAGTTGGCAAATATCAAACTTTACTATACATACATGTAGTATGGCACAAAAGAACACTGTAGGCAAAATTTCAAATCACGTGTTCATGTCACGTGACTAGCAAAGCACCAAACGTGAGTGAATTTTCGGCAAACGATAACTCTGCTTATACTATGCGTATAGTCACACTTTATATATCAAAATGTAGCTTATGTGCTTCCCTAGTTGAACATCATTTTTGTTTTCAACATTTATGTTGGGTTTGGATAAAAAATGTCATTATGTGTTTTCGAAGTCGAACTCTGAGCAATAAAATTCATATAAAAAAATTTCTAAGCTTTATCTTAAAAAACTAAAAAATTGTTCAACTGATCAGAGCCTAAAGCTATAATTGTGCTAAATTTTGTAGAAAAAAATCTTACCAGTATTTTATAATCAAATGCCGAAAAATTGGTTTTGTATTCACACAGCCTATATTTGAGTCTGTTGCTTCTGAAAATGGTTTTTTGTGCGATTTTTTTGCACAGAACGCATTAAAATTGTTTTAATTTTTCATTACGACTAATAAAATCTACGTATCGTCTGTTTGGAAAACCTCAAAAAGCGTTGATGCACTGGCTTACTAGCTGAATTTGTGTAAAAGTCGAATAAAATCAGTAATTTGTCCAATTTTTTTCCAAATTTTTTGTTGTGGAGATATGCGCGTCAAAACATCAGAAATTTTGGGCAACTTTCCTTCAAGAATGATAGGTCATTTTGGCTGTTTTTAAAAAATACGGCCCAAATCCTTGATTCCCGGAGCGCCCCCTTAAAGTGGTCAGACTGAAGCGGGGGGGGAATTATTTTCGATTCTATACTATATTAATTTAATTAGTATGTTTTTTAGTATGTTTTAAAACTATCCTAAATATAGTGATAATTATAATACTAGGGTCACGTGACCTTGGAAGGGCTGGCTTTCATGTTCTAAACATGAAATAAGCTTACATTATGCTGGACGTGGCCCGGTTCTCTGGTTCCAGGTCAATAAAGTTGGAGTTATTTTATTGTCAAAATTAATCTTACGTTTTTCGGCACATAAGTCAGCGGCAACCTATAGTTTTTATGGTGTCAAATGAAAGCTGTTCTTATATCCTATCTGATGCCGAAAACTAGAACATCTTAACATCCAGCTAAAAAAGTTATGGCGGCAATAGTTTTTACGTAAACTTAGTATTTTGCTAAAACATCACGCAACCTCCGTATTACCATTGATATTACAAAGAAAATGCTCCCATGAGGTCACCCATATAACTGTGATCCTAACACAAAACAGTTTTACTTCATCGGTGACCATGGAGCCGGCAATATGGGTCCAAATCTGAAAGTTATTTTATTCTAAAATTTTATTTTGCGTTTTTCGGTATGTAAGTCAGCGTTAACGCATAGCTTATTTGGTATCAAATAAAAGCACATAGCTCTATCTAACTGTAAAAACTAGAACCTTTTACGTAGTCCCTGGAAAAAAATATAGCCTAAAGTTCTTTTTAGAAAACATTTTGTTCAAAAAATTCCTCCGCGACTACTGACACCATATGCGTATTGACTAAATGTTCCGAAAAATTGAAACCGTTATAACTTGTTTCAACGTTGCTGTAGAAACATGAAATTGACGACATTATGCTCAGGCGATTTCGAATGACACCTTAATTGACGGTGACGGACGCCACGTTAAATCAGCGTTTAACTATTAATTAATACGGAACATTGGTTGGTTTTTACGTCAACGTGCGACCTATCAATCGATAGCTCTTGACAAACGCTAGCATTTAAAACAAACTTCACATCAATGCCACGACCGTATAAAAAGTTCTTGCTCCTGGAATTTTTCCCTTTTGTTGACTACCTGTAATCACCTCATATGCGATCAGATCATTGTAAGTCAACTTTGACTCTAAATTTGAATTTTGAAATTTTTTTAAAAATAAGTTTTATTGTTAAACACTGCTTGACCTCACATGGGCTGGCTTTGATGTTCTAAACATGAAATAAGCTTACATTATGCTGAACGTGGCCCGGTTCTCTGGTTCCAGGTCAATAAAGTTGGAGTTATTTTATTGTCAAAATTAATCTTACGTTTTTCGGCACATAAGTCAGCGGCAAGGGCGTATCCAGGGGCGGGGGTCGCGGGGGTCGCGACCCCCTTTTTGGGCGAACCTGAAGAAATTGTCAACAAGGGTCCCCCTTTGGTTTTTATCGCCCGGCCGAAAAAAATTTCTGATACGTCTCCAATTGACCAAATTTGCCCTAAAAATTGAAAAATTGTCGAATTTTTTTCTGGGGGCTGCCGCCCCCAGACCCCTGCAACTCTGTGGCTTAGTATTCTTTGTTATTATCTTTCACAAAGCCTATTCATGTCTACAAGAGCACACATGCTGCATTTGCTTGTATAATACACTGTCAGATGTGATGTTCTCATATTTTGTTTTAATTTTCCTGCCTGAAAAAATTTCTGATACGTCTCCAGTTCACCAAATTTGGCCCAAAAATTGAAAAAATCTCTATTTTTTCTGGAGGCAGCCGGCCCTAGACCCCCGCTACACAGAGTTTATTTAATTTAAATATCGAAACTACGTTTTGTTATAAAAAATGGATTCTGGTGGCCGATGCCCCCGGATCACGCAATAGTGAGTGTAAAAAGTGAGCAAAAAAGTGCATAAGGTGCGACCCTCCCCTTTTTCAAAATCCTGGCTACGCCTCTGGTCAGCGGTAACCTATAGTTTTCATGGTGTCAAATGAAAGCTGTTCTTATATCCTATCTGATGCCGAAAACTAGAACTTTTTAACATCCAGCTAAAAAAAGTTATGGCGGAAATAGTTTAAACTTAGTAATTTTCTAAAATATCACGCAACGTCCGTGTTACCATTGATATAACAAAGAAAATGCTTCCATGAAGTCACCCATATATATAACTGTGATCGTAACGCAAAACAGTTTTTACTTCATCAGTGACCATGGAGCCGGCAATATGGGTCCAAATCTGAAAGTTATTTTATTCTAAAACTTTATTTTGCATTTTTCGGTATATAAGTCAGCGTTAACGTACAGCTTTTTTGGTATCAAATAAAAGCCCATAGTCTGCTCTATCTAACAGTGAAAACTAGAACCTTTTACGTGGTTCCTGGACAAAGTTATAGCCTAAAGTTTTTTTTACAAAACATTTTGTTCGAAAAATTCCTCCGCGACTACTCACACCATATGCGTATTGACCAAAAGTTTGGAAAAATTGAAACCGTTATAACTTGCTTCAACGTTGACGTAGAAACATGAAATTGACGGCATTCTGCTAAGAACTTCAGGCGCTTTCGAATGACACCTTACTTGACGTTGACGGATAATACGTTAAATCAGCGTTTAACTATTAATTAATACGGAACATTGGTTGGTTCTTACGTCATCGTGCGACCTATCAATCGATAGCTCTTGACAAACGCTACCATTTAAAAAAATTTCACGTCGACACCACAACAACCGTATAAAAAGTTATGGCTCCGGGACTTTTTCACTTTTGTTGACTACCTGTAATCACCTCATCTGCGATCAAATCGCATTGCAAGTCAACTTTGACTCAAGTTTGAATTTTTGAAATTTTTTCCAAAACAAGTTTCATTGTTAAACTTTTTTTAACAAGCTTTTTTTCGCTGTTTCAAGCTTTTTTCGCTGTTTTTCATTTTGGTCTGAAATTTGGTGTGGCAATAGCTAGGTGGCCTTAGGCCGTGTTTACATTGAGCTTTTTTCAGCTGCTCGAGCAGCTAAAAAAATGCTGCAGCTTTTTTTCGCTGTTTCCGGCTTTTTTCAGCTGCTCGAGCAGCTGAAAAAAGCTCGAGCAGCTGGGAAAAAGCTCGAGCAGCTGAAAAAAAGCGGATAAGTATGGCGGCCACTATAGACTAGCTGCTCCGTTGTCATGACAACGCTGCAGTTCCAGCTGTTTTTCAGCTGCTCCAGCTTTTTTTCGCTGTTTCCGGCTTTTTTGCAGCTGCTCGAGCAGCTGAAAAAATGCCGGAAACGGCGAAAAAAAGCTGCAGTTTTTTTTTCAGCTGCTCGAGCAGCTAAAAAAAAGCTCAATGTAAACACGGCCTTAGTTTCAGATGGCGTAGCCTTTCCTTTCTAGACCCAATGGGTGGATTTCACAAAGGTGGTTTTACTAAACCATGGTTTTACGTACGTTTTTATATGATTTGCACATAATTTCATTACGAAATGTAGCCTGATTGGTTACGATTTTCCTAGATTCTCTTAAACCATGGTTTTAGCTCAGCTGAAATTTCAGCAAAATAGACAGCAAAGAGAGACCTGCTGTGCTGCAGGTTTTAAATTTCAACTGCGCTAAAACCATGGTTTAAGAAAATCTACGAAATTCGTAACGAATCAGGCGATAATTTGTAATGAAATTATGTGTAAATCATATAAAAACGTACGTAAAACCATGGTTTAGTAAAACCTCCTTTGTGAAATCCACCCAATATTTTCTGAGTTATATCGAGTCAAAAGCACATGAACGGAATTTGCATGTGTTAAACATATAAACAGCCGTTTTTTGCACGGAAGACACAAGAGGCGACTTTGAAAGCCTATTCTGTAGCTCACAGACGACACTACGTTTTGAAACTTTATTTAAAACAAAGTTCAACATGTTAGCTACATTATACAGTAACATGTTTGCACGCAACTTGCATTAAAATTTGTATATAAAGCATTTTTCAAACGCCCTGAGTTCTAGGTGCAGGTTAATAATTTCTGTTCAAACTTAAGTTTTTTAAATAGTAACTAAACCGAACTATTTTTCTATCCAGAAAGTTTTACTTTCTTTTGAGCATGAAGCCGTCACTTTAAAGTTGAAAATACATGCAGATAGCCGTTTTTCCTTCACAATAGCCGTTTTTTGCACGGATTGCGTTAAAAACATACCACATAACCGTTTTAACGGGCCAATGACAGGACGTCACGTTTTCGTATCGTCCAATGAAACGACAGCTAGCAGGTAGCCGGTCACCTGACCAAAAGAAAACTAGCCAATCAGTGTTTTTTGAATTTAAACGGACCAATCAATTTTCCGCGCCCTTTTCTGTGTTGAATAGGGGGGGAATGTTATAAGAATTTTATTTATTTAGAATTTTTTACGTTTGAGTGCTTAAATTTAGTATATTTGACAATTATGATGTTTGGCTAGTCTTAAGTTGTTAATATATACGACAACACAAGTTAAAAACTTCAGTAAAAACAATAAATGACCCTCGCACTTTTTATAATGGTTCGAAATGTAATGAATTTGCACGTTTTGGCATGCTAAGTGGGAAAAATGGACGCGAAATTTTCACTATTAAATTAGATTTTCAAAATCTTAGCTTTTTCTTAAGAGTAGCAGTTCTTAGTGACATATTTTTGCAGCCAGCTCATAAAAATCAGATGGGGAACTCTTGTGTAAGCTTTCATTTGAAAATTTTTCAAGAGGAGGAGGGACTGGGGTGGTTGACTGTCGAATGAACTTTTCCATGTTGTTTGGAATTGCAGGCATCGTCGTCTCGCATCTTTGTCCAGTTGTCCTTCACTGAGGTTGTCTAAAACAGTAATATACAAAGCGTAAAATATCTCTTTTGCAAGTATTAGCTATAGTACCGTGTAAAAACCAGTTACAATAGCACCGTGCAAAAAGCCGTTGCCTAAATCACGTGACATGAGATTTAGTCACGTGATCACGTGATTAGATAAGTCACGTCACGTGACTTGTTTTTTATGATGTGGTGCAAAAAACAGCTATGTGTGCTTTTCGTCTATCTGATATGCAGCGGCTATTTGACCAACGGTTATCTGCCAGAAAATTCTTTGCCTCATAACTAGACTCAGGGACGTCGGATTGAAATAATTTTTACACCAGTCGATGCGTCTTGCCATCAGCTATCCAACGGTACCAAAAAGTCCATTTCGCCCAAAATGTCTGGTAGCTGGTTTTTGAAGGGGGCGTCAGATATGTAGAGTTCAGCTTCTGAACAGCTAAAAAGCTAAATGTAAACGCGGCCTAAAAGTTCTTTGTTTCGTATTCGATGCGCAACAAACGCTTTACGAATAAACGCTGTCTCATCTTTTTTATGTACATAGCATTTGATTCACAATCAATTTTTGTACAGTGACTGTCGCGGAAAACAGATTGCAACAAGTTTAGGTAAACATGGCTTTTTAGAAAGTCCTGAATAAATTCGACTCGATTTGATTTCAAGAATTTTCACTAAATTGAATACAAAATTTGATAATGTCTGTGAATACACTAGGGATTCCGCAAGAGTGCAGTTAAGGTAGCGCTCAGCAACAAAACTCATGTTTGGCACTCAGCTCATGCAATAAATAGCAATACCACTTTAATTGTATGTCAAAGAGACATCAAAAAAACCTGTTTACAATACAGTTCAGCACTTTAATGTGAATGTGTCAAATTTTATGACCATGTCAAATTTCCTAGTCACACTAATTTTGTTTTTGACCTAGCTCAGCGAAACAACGAAACCGATTTTGATGATCTTGGTATCAATAGAAAGATCTTTCAAAAATCTAGACATCATTAATCTTCGATTTTTCATTTTTATTTTTGATTTTGCAAAAAATCGATTTTTCAAAAATCAGTCGTGTTTGAGCGACTACAAAAAGTGCTGGCCAAAATTTGAAAATCGAAAAACTTTCACGTCTGCATTTATATTCTTTCTTTCATTGTGCAAATTTTCAACTCAATCGCAAACGGCAGCTGGGACCCAGGTCCAAAAAAAGTAGTCGATTTCGTTACGCAAAAATGTAATTGCCCACACGTTTCACTTTTTCAAAAATTAGACCTTTCCTAGGACTGCATATTTCCGTTGAAAAAATTCCCAAAAGCCATACTCAATTTTTTAAGAAATTAAATCAAAAATTTGACATTTTCGAAGATTTATCAGCTTTGTAGGTTTTTCAGTTTGGATTTGCTATTTTCACGGCTAAATAACTCAGCAAAACTTCAACGTATTCTTAAGTTTAATACATCAATTTAAAGCTAAGAAACCGCATATTTCAATGATATGAGTAATCATTTTATATGGAAACAAAAATTTTTTGCTACGGCTACAAAATTGTCCAAAAAATTAAAAAAAATTTTTTTATCACAATATGCACATCAAATGAAAGCTATTTTCATCTTGAACAACTTTCCTTCAAGACATTATGGTCAAAAATGTCGCTGAAAAAAATTAAACGTCAAAGCCGGTTCCCCTGAGCGCCACCTTAAGGGGGCGCTCCGGGAATCGAGGGTTACATCTAAAATTGGCAAAAAAATTGGCAAATGTCAAACTTTACTATACATATATGTATTATGGCACAAAAGAACACTGGAGGCAAAATTTCAAATCACATGATCATGTCACGTGACTCTCAGAGCACCAAACGTGAGTGAATTTTCGGCAAACGATAACTCTGCTTATACTTTGCGTATAGTCACACTTCATACCAAAATACCAGAAAAATATACCATAATATATGTAGCTTATGTGTATACCAAAATGTAGCTTATGTGCTTCTCTAGTTAAACATTATTTTGGTTTTTAACATTGACGTCAGGTTTGGATAAAAAGTGTCATTATGTGTTTTCGAAGTCAAACTCAGAGCAATAAAATTCATATAAAAAAATTTCCAAGCTTTATTTCAAAAAACTAAAAGATTGTTCAACTGCGCAGAGCCTAAAGCTATAATTGTGCAAAATTTTGTAGAAAAATATTTTACCAGCATTTTATAATCGAATGCCGAAAAATTGGTTTTGTATGCACACAGCCTATATTTGAGTCTGCTGCTTCTGAAAATGGTTTCTTGTGCGATTTTTTGCACAGAACGCAATAAAATTGTTTTAATTTTTCATTACGACTAATAAAATCTACGTATCGTCTCTTTGCAAAACCTCAAAAAGCGTTGATGCACTGGCTTACTTGCTGAATTTGTCTAAAAGTCGAATAAAATCAGTAAATTGTCCAATTTGTTCCAAATTTTTTGCTATGGAGATATGCACGTCAAAACATCAGAAATAGTATTTTGGGCAACTTTCCTTCAAGAATGATAGGTCATTTTGGCTGTTTTTAAAAAAATACGGCCCAAATCCTTGATTCCCGGAGCGTAACTGATTGAACGTAGCGTAACGAGCGTAACGTAATTGAGTAACTTCCAATAGATCAAATTGCTATAATTTTTTATTTCTTGCTGATACGAACTTTTTTTGCTTATGTGCAATCAAGATGAACACCAGGCAACCATTTTTTGCAAAGTTTGATGAGTCTCGGAACATTTTAGCAAATATTATGACTGCATCAAAATTGAAATTTTGAAAAATTTGACGAATTTTTGAAATGACGTAGCTCAATGGTGCCTCAACCAAATTTAACAATCTATAGCTTAAATTAAAGACAATTATCTGGCCGAGGTGCCATTTTTGTTGAATTTTCGTTACCAACGACAAATGTTTAGTTATTTTAGTTTCTATCAAAAGTGACGTTTTTAAAAGCCTATCATATTGAGCCAAATCATAATAACTAAACTTAAGAAGTTCGGCGCCTCCATATACATCTGTTCTAACAGTCTGCAAAGTTTCAAGCGAATCGGTTTCCGCAGCTGACAGTAATCTTAAAAAAATGTACGCTATAGCCCAATTTCAGAAACCTGAAGTTTGCCTACACATACGTATTTTCCAAAAAATAGAGCTAATTTTTCTGTACTAAAATCCGTTGAGAAAAGTTTCAGAAGCCAAAAAGTAGCTAACGAAAAATTAGTTTGAAAAATAGTGTATTTTTGTCAATGTTGGTCAACTTATTTTGGAAATTTTTTTAGATAGCTTTGCCTACACAAACGACCTTTTGAAAATTTGCAACTAGCATTCAGCTACAAAAAACTGTTTCAAAAAGTACCAAAAGCCAGATAGAATTTTTTGGTATATCGATTTAAAGATTTTTTCCCATTGAAAAATAGATTAAAATTTCAAGTTGAACAAAATTTGACGTTATATACATCAAATGAAAGCTAATTTAATTTGCAACAACTTTTCTTCTTGAGTTAATTAACGAAAACGTACGTGAAAAATTTTATCGCCCAAAGTCGGTTATTCAGAGCGCCACCTTAAGGTGGTACTAACGAATGTGCAGTGTTTTTCAACAGGCTAGTATTCAGTGAATAATTTACTTTAAAGCAACTTGTTTATATCGTTGGAAAGCGCTATTTCTCTTCTACAGTTGTGTGAAGTTTCAGTGCACAAGTACAAGTATATTTGATGTGACACTTGATATAAGCAGGCCAATTTGACTAATTTGAGCACTTTCAAATCTGGCCACTTTTTGACGAGTTTAAACAACAAAAACATGCAAAAAGTGGCATAAGTAATTAAAAATAAATTATCTAGACCCAAAATGCACGGTTTTAGGATTCGTCAATTATTGAATCAAATATAAGCTTTTAAAGTCAAAAGTTTCTATTCACACTGAACTTTGGGGTTCTATATCTACGCAAAAATATGAGCAATTTAAAAAATTTTCATTTTGGGTCTAGAAAATTTGCAAAAGTTTAATAATGTTCATTTTTGTGCTTATGCGTTGTGCATGCGCTTAGAAAAATGGCCAGAACTGTTAAATTCTTATTCTCCTGTTGTGTAGTTCGGCTTGTTGGCTTAGCTTGCTCCTAAAAATTTTTCACATGATCCCGCCAACTTAATTTGCCATTATGTGTATATGAATCAATTTTAAAGAGACTTTATTTTAAAAAAATTGCCGGTTGAATCAACTAAATTTTTTTAAAAATTTAAAAAAACTGCACATTCGTTAGTACCATTCGTTAGATTGATGTGTATAACTCAAACTTTAAAAAAATTGAAAAAATCCGAAAATTTGAAATTTGCGTTTTTGTGAATATTTTTCTAATATGACCAAACTAGAAAAAAGTGCGCAAAAAATCGAAGTAAAAATAAATTACTTTTCTTTTTGATAAATAGACAAACATAGTTGAAGCAAACGTCTGTCAAATCAAGCCATTCGCACAGAAAAATAAAAACATGCAGCAAGCCAAGCAACATTTCAATTAAAAACCCAGGTTTTTCGCCAAATCTCACAGATTCCAGATCGCATGTTTTGAGTTGAGACATAAAATTTTGACACAATATATAAGAATAATCAAAGAAACTGAGTAATTTTTATTTTTTTAATAAATGGACTTTGAAGCGAGATACTTGTTGTTAAAGTTGCGTGAAAAGTTAAAGATCCTTATAACTAAAAATTTAAAACGAAATTCACAAAACAAAAAATTAATCGTCCCAGACGTTCGAAAACCTTTCAAATGAGCTATATATTGTCCAAATTGATAGAGTTTGAATTGAGTTATGTGTGACCTGTGAATAGGGTTTTCGCAAGTCACGTGACATACACAAAAAATGAATTGAGTCAAATCCTTTTGCAAAATTGCTCAATTTGATACCGCGCACCTTGCTAAATTCCAATATAACCATGAAAGTAAGAATTTACAATTTTTGAAGTACGTGCACATTCTCGGAGCGCCACCTTAATAGTCAATGTATTTTTCACTGTGTGAAAGGCAAGCTTGTCAATGTCATTGCGTGCTGTTTCAACTTTCAAGGCCGTATTCACATGTGTTATTCACAAACAAACGCTAAGCGTTTGCTAAGCGCTAAGCGTTTAAGTATGTTTAGCATGGTAGAAGTTCAAGTTCGTGAATAACACTAACACTATAACACTATAAGCGCTTATAAGCGCTAACACTACGTGTAAACACTAAGTTTAAGCGTTACACTTAGTATGTGAATACGGGCCACAGTACCAGTGGCGTATCCAGGATTTCGCAAAGGGGGGGGCTGAGACCGGGGGGGGGGTGCGGAGCAACTGTGATCCACCGCCGCTCAAAAGGGGTCTGGCGGAGACGGCAACCCTCGGACCTTTTTTGAGTTTGTAATTGTAACCATCGATAAACTACAATAGTGAATCTGCAGCAAGCACTTAACTTTGCGGGGGTCTGGGTGCGGCAGCTTCCAGAAGTTGAAGCTTTTTTGAGATTTTAACCATCGAAATTGCATTGAAAATTGCACTTTTTACATGAAATAAAGAAATGTAGTGGATCTACAGCTAGCATTTAGCAATGCGGGGGTCTGGGGGCGGCAGCCCCCAGAAATTTTAGCTTTTTTGAGGTTTTAACCATCGACATTGCAATGAAAACTACACTTTTTACATGAAATAAAAAATGTAGTGGATCTACAGCAAGCATTTAGCAATGCGGGGGTCTGGGGGCGGCAGTCCCCAGAAGTTTTAGCTTTTTTGAGGTTTTAACCATCTACATTGCACTGACAACTGCACTTTTGACATAAAATAAACAAAAATATATAATTTTAAAATATTAAACATTAATATTTAAGGTGGCGCTCCTGAAATGTGACTTTTCAAAAAACGGCAGTTTGGGGCCAATTTTAGATACACAATGGCAAGCTGGTGTAAAAGTATGCCTAAATACAAAAAATGAAGTTGATTGATACAAATTAGCATTTACTGTAGACCAAACGTGAGTGGAATTTCGGCTTGCGATTTCTCTTCGCAAGTAAGTAGCTGTTGGACAATCAATAGCTCATTTTGCTTGCCTCAACGTGATCGAGCGGTCGCAAAAAGTCATTTTTGTTGAATATGATTGATATATCGAAAAACACTAAAATCGCGATTTTTGAAAAACATAAATTTGGCTAAATTTTTTAAATACAATCGATTTGCCAAAAATCAAATTTTGCGACCGCTCGAAGATGACAAGGTGCATTAATGTGCCAAATTTTAACTTTTTTTGTTGAGCCAATTTTTTAAAATCGTGAGCCGAAAATTTGCGTTTGTATTCACACGCACTATATTTCTGTCTCATGCAAAAAATACTGCGTTATTTCACAAAAAAATTACACCACGCTCAATAAAACGCCAAAGATTTTAAAGTGTGTTTAACTAAAACGCAGCTGGTTGTGTTTTTTAGTCTTTCAAATTCATTACATACGTGTAAAATGCATTGGCTTGTAAGGCGATTTCTGAAAAAATCTATTTTTCTTGCTCAAAAAGCTCAAAAATTTTAAAAATTTTTTCATGTGATATGGGCATCAAATTAAAGGAAATTCACTTCTGAACAACTTTTGTTCTTACGAGGCATGTTTATTTTTGCGCGTTTTCAAAATAATGGCCAAAACCCACATTTCAGGAGTGCCACCTTAAGCCCATGGATCAAAAAATAGGCCCAAGGGCCTATGATCTACGTTATATATAGTCGAGCGGGGAACAAAAGTCACGTCATTTGGCGTAAAAGCCCGTTGTGTACAGCTGCGTACATAAGAGTTGGAGTGAATCTTTTTGTGCTATGGGCCAGCGTAGGCTATTTTGTGGCTGCGTTCAAAAATTGGGGTTTTGCGATGATTTATCGTTGCAATATGCTTTTGCCAGGTGGCTTTTTCTGATCCGTCGTCAAGAACGACCGTTTCTGATGTGTGTTGCAATTTCAGGGTTGAAAATTGACACACGAGACGCGGACACACTTGCCGTTAGCAGATTATTCAAAGTTCCAAATGGTCGACTGTGGCTAATTTTATTATACAGAAACTATAAATTGGCCGAAAATTGCTAATATGTGTCGTTTTTAGCGTTAAAATAGCAATTAAATGCATTTTTAACGTTTTAAAACAAAGAAAACTCATCCCCCCTCCCCGAAATTTTTTGTGGCTACGCCACTGCAGATTGGTGTAATAATGCTTCAAAAATTAAAATTAACAAAAAGTGAAAAAAAATCGTAAAAAATATGTATGCAAAAAAATACAAACAAAAAAATACAAACATGTATGCAGCAAAGCAAAAAATAGTATACTTTGTAGTATTTTTTACCCTATCTAACTATACAAACATGTGAGACATTAATCAATTAGCACTGAATATGATAATAGACCTGGCATATATATAGGCATGCACAAAGAAAAAAGGTATCTAAGCCGAAAAAACATCAACAGAATGGAAAAAACTTAGATTTTTTAAATTTTGAAGGTAGAATTTGTCAATTGTGGAGGTATCAGAAACACTTTTGTCAGCTTTTGAAGTTTCGGAAAGGGGGGGGCTGCGACCCTCTAAGGGGGGGCTCAAATCGCTAAGGGGGGGGGGGGCTGCAGCCCACCCAGCCCCCCCCCCTAAATACGCCACTGCACAGTACCAGTTTTGACTTGGATTATTGTGTAATGTTTCGTCTATCTTCTCTCTTATGTCTTCCTCGGGGGAATAGTGAACCTATTTTTTCAGTAGAGCACCTTGGGGAAGTATTTTTGCTTCAAGAACCCCTATTTCATTTTTTGGATTTTCTGAGATATGACCCCCCGAAATCTGAACCCTCAGTGAGGGACGTTTTCGAATTCTTTCCGAAGTCCTTGGTTTTTCCGTTCTAATCGTGTCTAAATGGTGTCAGGTTATGGTTTACAATTTTTTAGAATCAAAGCAAAGTCTCTTTGACCGGGTTCCTGGCGAAAAATTGGCCAAATTCGCCAGAAACGTCCAATTTTTGACCAAATTCAAACTTGGCCTTAATTTAGGCTTGGGCTTAGGGCTTAGGCTTAGTATCAGGCTTAGGCTCAGGCTTGGGTAATAAAAAATCGAAATTTTCAGAAAAAATCCTGCCAACTAACCCTAGACGGATCAAGTGCAGTTGGGGGGGGGGGAAATAGTGGACCTATTTTTTGGAGTAGAGCACCTTGGGGGAAGCATTTTTTGTAATAGAACCCCTATCCACAAATTTGGATTTTCTGAGCTATGACCCCTTGAAAATTGCATTTTCAGTGTTTTCGGACGTGAACGTAGGCCAAAGTTCGAAGCCAAAAATGGCTATAATCTTTGTTTTTGGATAGTTTTGAGTGCGTTATGATGTTTTACGGCATCGTCTCGGCTTAGTTGGCAGGATTTTCTAGGCTAAGCTGGCAGGATTTTTTCTGAAAATTTCGATTTTTTAGTGCCTAAGCCTGAGCCTAAGCCTAAGCCTGAACCTAAGCCTAAGCCTAAGCCTAAGCCTAAGCCCCATACTAAGCCTAAGCCCTAAGCCTAAGCCTAAGCCCAAGCCTAAATTGATGCCAAGTTTGAATTTGGTCAGAAATTGGACGTTTCTGGAGAATTTGGCCAATTTTTCGGCAGGAACCCGGTCAAAGAGCCTTTGTTTTGATTCTAAAAAATTGTAAACAATAATCTGACACCATTTAGACACGATTAGAACGCAAAAATCAAGGGCTTCGGAAAAAAAATTGTAAAACGTCCCTCACTGAGGGTTCAGATTTTCGGGGGGTCATATCTCAGAAAATCCAAAAAATGAAATAGGGGTTCTTGAAGCAAAAATGCATCACCCAAGGTGCTCTACTAAAAAAAATAGGTCCACTATTTCCCCCCCCAACTGCATTTAACCCCCCTAGACGATGCCTTAAAACATCATAACGCACTCAAAACTATCCAAAAACAAAGATTATAGCAATTTTTGGCTTCGAACTTTGGCCTACGTTCACTTCCAGAAACACAGAAAATGCCATTTTCAAGGTGTCGTACATAGCTCAGAAAATCCAAATTTGTGGATAGGGGTTCTATTACAAAAAATGCTTTCCTCAAGGTGCTCTACTCCAAAAAATAGGTCCACTATTCTCCCTCCCCCAACTGCACTTGATCCAAACGTATATACGTATTGTATCGTATTATATACCACGTGTCGTACTAGGGATGAAAGTCTCGCTATTTTTAACTAAATTCGAGCCAAACAGTGTCAAAAATTGCAATTTGGCGTGAACAAGGACAAATTGCTTCTGTTTTGGTACAGAGGTCAAAATTTCACAATATTCAAGAAGGCATAGTCCCACACAAAAGGGTAAAGAACCAGGAATGTAACCAAAATTTTCGTGATGTAGCTGTTAGTTATATATACATAGGGTGTCTGACTGAAGAGGGTGTGGTCTTGTAGTTTTACCTAAAAACTTGTAAAAAGTCATCAAATCAATAGGTGAAAAAATGGCAAAAAATGACTCAAAGTGGTCTGGGTGTGTTTTGGGGTGTTTTCTTGGTCTGGTTTCGTGGTGGTTCCTCGGTTGGTTGTGTGTTCTTCCCCCTTGCCCTTGCTGTTGTTGTGGGGGGGGGGGGGTTTCCCCCCTTCTCCCCTTGCTTCGGGGCCTTTTTTTTTTTGTGTTTTTTTGTGTTGGTGGGGGGTTGCCGCGGGGCGGGGGGGGGGGGGGCCGTCGGGGGGGCGGCGCCGCCCCCCCCCATCGGTGGGTGTGTGGGGGGGGAGGCCCTTTGTTCCCCGCGGCGGCGAGTTTGTGTGTCCTCGACGGATTTCGAGGGGGAAGCCTTAGGGGTGAGGATTAATAATATGCCTGTAGCCTGTGATGTGATTAATCTATACTTGTGTGGTGTAGAGTGTGGACTCCATACTGTGGACTTGTGGAGTATAATATACTGTAAGATATATAGTCAGGGTGGGGAAAAAACATGACGGAAAATTGGGGTAAAGAAACATGCCCTGTGGCTGAGCGCACATACATACTAGACAGAGAACTCATAGTGGAAATAAAAATTGGACTTCTGGACAGTGCACACATATCATAATATAACATTTGAAGCAGAATCAACGGCTTAGCTGACGACGAAAATTGACACCCCAAAAAACGTCACAAAAACTAAGAAATTTTTGAAGTTGCTAAGATTATAAAATTTGACACAGATAAATAGGGAAGCTCATACTTTGCATGGGGGTATTATTTTAACTTGTCTATTTACTGCTATACAAGTTTAGTTGATATATAAACGGTTTTCAGAATTTCTGCCATGTTTTTTTCCCCACATTTTTTACTCCAAAATGGGGAAAAAACATGGCATGTTTTTTCCCCACCTATGTTTTTTTCCCCAATTGTATGTTTTCTTTCCCCCGCGTGTGTTTTTTTCCCCTCAGCAAAATATAAAGTACCAACATTTTTGAAACGGATTCAACGGGTATTCTGTCACCTGTAAACACTGTTTCCTATGTTTCTGATCGAGATATGATTAATTTGGCTATTAATGGTGCATGTATATATCAAATATAATAATGGTCCGAAACTTCACGAAAAAAGCCAAAAAATGGTCGGAACAGCAGCTTGTGGAAGACGCGACTTATGTGGCTGCCAAAAGACTTTCATTCCAAAAGGATAGGATTTCTAGAGTAAGAGCGGCACACCACATTGCAGGTTTTCACAGTTAAATTTTTTAGTAACTAAACTGGTTTTAATTTAGTGTGTGTACTTGCCTGGGGGACGGCTACATGCTGGCCGAATTTCAAGCAAATCGGTTGGGTATTACCCGAGATATAAAAAATCGCCTCCCATAAACACGGATTTTTCCGTCTTTTTTTCCGGCGCCATAACTCAAGCAATCCTTCCTGGCGAGGCACTTTTTTATGTTTTTACATTTGTTTTGGTCGACAACAGAGTCCATATAAAGATTTTGTTCTTGGCATTTGGCGTTTTCTGACTCTGCTGGGGGGGGGGAAACCTCTTTTTTGGTCTTCGAAAAACGGCTGTCACAAATAAACTCTAGCCGACTTTTGAGAAGTCACGCAAACAGACCAAATCTAATCCCTTGCATGCATGGTAGTGTAGTGGGGTTGTAGTGCATCTCTCCTTTTGGAGTCAATTGTGTCACTGTAGGCCTGGTAAGGGGGTCTAGAACGTACTTTACGTGATAGGGTGGTAGGCTACCTACGGGCACTACAGCTCTAACGGTTATAGATGGAGGTCTGTCGTTTTTTATGCGAATATGAACCTCTATACTGTGCATTTCAGTGTGCTATTAGTTTTACTGTCCGATTACCTATTAGCCAGAACTGGTGCACCCCCCGTGATATCGTTGAAAAATTTTTTCATGATTTTCTCAATGTATAAACGCTTTTATGGATAACCTCTTGTTCTGTATTTCTATTGCATCTTAATACATAGGCGTGGGGCTGTCAGTTGATATATTTTGGTCAGCGTGGTGTGCACTGTTCCACTTTGGCAGCCCTGGCAAAGCGCCAGAATAGTCAATTTGACCAAATTTTTGAATTTTGTCAGTTTTGTTGAAAAACTGTGGAAAAGGCTAATTTGAGGTGCTGAACGGGAGTATAACGTTGTTTTGACTAAAAACTATTGTTTTTTATCCGAAAAAGTGCTCAGTGGTCTACTACGGTTGCTTGGTTCGCGTTGTGTATGCTGTTTCATTTTGGCACCCCTGGCAAGTGCCAGAATGGTCAATTTGACCAACTATTTCTCTTGCAATAAACGTAATAAGGTTAAAACTGACTGTGCTGTTGTTTCTGTTGTACTATTATGTCATAGCCAAGAAAAAACACTATTTTAGACTATGTTTTTTCCCCACCCTTATGTTTTTTTCCCGTTTTGCGGGGAAAAAACATGGGTTAAATCTGCTATAGTGTAAATTACAGTGGTAGCTGGAACAGTGTTTACAGTGTGCAGATGACTGGAGGTACTAGCTATCTTTACAACTTTAAGTCTCATTGATATCTCATACATGACGAGAAATATAACCTTAGTTCCCTATTTATGTTTTTTCCCCACCCTGACTATACAATATATATACTTTACTGACCAAAGTGATGGTCGCAGGGCGGGCGCTGCGGTGTCTTTAAATAATATCTTCAAACTTAAATAAATTGTACGTGTGTACGTTTAGGTGGAAGAACCACAGGCGCCCTCGTTGCCAGTGGCTGTGCGTAACAGCTTTGGTCGTCGCGGTCGTCCGGTCAAGCTAGAAGCAAATTATTTTGTGTTGCGCACTGACAAGCCCATTACTTTGTACCACTACCGAGTGGACGTGCGGGAGATGCTTGGACCTAGTATTTCCAAGTTCACTGATCGCACGAGGAGTAATGACAAGTATGTTTATTCATACGTATGATTGCATTCTGCTTAGGTTAGGACTAGAGATGAGCTTTACGGCCCTGAGGCCGGGCCGGGCCGAGCCGACCGGCAGAAATTTTAATCAGGGCCGGGCCGGGCCGAACAAGATTTTCGGCCGGGCCGGGCCAAAGGACCCGGCCCTGATCTCATCTTTGGTTAGGACTCACTTATACAAAATATACAACAGTGGAGACTGGCTTGGGGGGGAGGGGCCGGCTACATGGGAGTTTGAGATACTTGTGAATTACTCATGTATGGGGTCTCAGGCTGTGGGGAAGGGGGGTTGTCCCGCACTGTTTTGCAAATTCTCAATTTTCCGACTTGCTGTTTTTTGAGCATTTTAAAGCCAACTGAGATCTGAATATTTTTTAGTTTTAGTGCCCCAATTTTTAGCACCAAAGAGAAGGTCAATTATCAGCGCGTTTTCAGTAATCTCAAATCTGCTGGGCATGGTAGGCATCCCCCTCAACCCACCCACCCCTCATGTACCTGTGCTCTGGGTTTTTTTTCTCACGAAAACGTTCGCAACTGCGGAAAAAACTGACGACTGGTTAACCACAACGTTTTTCACTGTTTTTGAGATTTAGAAGTATAGAAGAAAGCTAACTTTCTTGAAAAATGCGAACGACGTGCAAAATTGTTTTTTGTGAAAAATTATGACAAGTCAAAAATTTTGAAAATTTGGTCACTTTGCAATTTTTCAACATGCAAAATTTTGATATTCCATAAAAAATGCTACAAGCATCAGAACTGCACAAAAATTGGTGTGATAAGTCAGTTTTGGATGCGCTTTCCACCTACGAAAAGGGCCTATGTCTAAAGGTTTGGCCAGGAAGCACTAGGGTTTTTTCCCCGCAAAACGCATAGGGTTTTTCCCGCACCAGCACCACTATAACGTCTAAGACATTAAATAACAAATGTACGAACGTAAGTAAGTAACAGTAAGTCTCGATTTTAAAATTCAAGTAAAATTGATTTTGCGAAAAAAATTTTTCAGTTCGCAAAATTTGTTCACAGAAGTTTGCAAAAGGATGTTAGAGGCTAAAAACTGATTCCGGTAGGGTAGGGATTCGAATATACGTATACGTTATATAGATGCCAAACATAAAAGTTGTTAAGTCTGTTATTGATATGCATTATTAAAAATGCATTTTGCAAGTCTTATTTTTTTGTAAGATGCATTAGAGCTCAGTAATGTGCTTTAACCACGCAGTTTGGGGTTTTTCTTACATGCAATTTTTATTGTATGCCAATGCAATTTTGTGTAATGTATTTTTTCTTAACGTTGTAGATTCGAACGTGAACTACGCAGTCGTGACCAGTACCAGGCTTTTTGGAAATTGGTGGATGATAACTACGCTGATTTTGGCACCAAGGCACTCTACTTCGATCGCAAAGATCGCCTGTTGTCTCTGACACCGCTAGATCGGATCGATGGAAAACGCTACGATGTGCAGCCGCACGAACAAATGAAATACAGCTTTACGTTCTATCGCGATGTGGATATTCCGCTGAACGACAAGACGCTGCAGTGTCTGAACGCCAAGCGGGGACGCGACCTGCCTCCGAGCGGTCTGCAAGTTTTGGACATGATCACCTCGTGCATCTTCTACAACAAGTTAGCAGCCGTTTTTTGTGTGTTCCAGTCGTCATATATAATATAAAGTTATGTAAGTGTAAGGTGGGATTATTCACTGAAAACGTTTTTAACATACAGTATGTACGTGATCGCACGAAATACACGTTCCAATGCTCCTGTCGAAAGGAACGGTTTAGATCCAGTCAAAAATTTTATGAGACTCATGTGGGAATCGCGGCTACAGTGATTTTGGTAACATAACTGAATAGTTGATAGTTAATATTGCGTATGCGTAACATCATGTTTAATAGAAATATGTGGGTTGAATAGCGATGTTTTAAAATTGGACACTTTCAGCACTTGAACAGTGTCACGTATATGCATGTAGTGTCAGTGGTATTGTAGTGTATATTACACGCTGAGTAGTGTGTGCTATACATGTGTACATACGTGTGTTTGTATAGACGTGTTAACTGTTAACTATTACAAACCAAAGGCAATAGTACTACTATGAATATAGTATGGTTTGTAACTTTGTATTCGACGAAACACCAAGTAGTAGTATGGTTTGTATTCGACGAAACACCAAGTAGTAGTAAGGTTTGTATTCGACGAAACACCATTAGCCTGTTCTAGGCACCTGAGAGCAATGGTCTCTGACCGTGCTCAAGGACGGTAAAGGAATTAGCTAAAGCTGTGTCGCTTTTTCCTGGCCTAGCTAGGCAACATTATCGTATTGTTTTACAATAAAGGTGCCATTACTTGCCTGTGATTATGCATAGCAGGGGAGAAAGGTACCTGGGTGCGGCAAATGCATCCTTATTCAGAAATAGCACCCAGGGGTGGACGCGGGTCGAAATTTTCGACCCGCGACCCAACCCAACCCACGGCTCGACACTCGTGGGTAACCCGCGACCCAACCCGCGCCCTAAAATCCGACCCGCGACCCACTTTGACCCACCAGTCTATAACCATAACGTACATTATACAGAGGCGTGTAGTCAGGATTTTGAAAAAGGGGGGGGTCGTACCTTGTCCTTGCTGACTTATTTAAACTCACTATTGCGGGGTCTGAGCTCAGCCCCCAGAATCCAATTATTTTTACACTTGGCGAAGTGGCTTACATGACAAAATGTAAATTTGGTCGTTTAAAGTAAATAAAGTAACTGTTGCGGGAGTCTAGGGGCGGCAGCCCCAGAAAAAAATGGAGTTTTTTCTATTTTTTTGGACAAATTTGGTCAACTGGAGACGTGATCAAAAAATTTTTCCAACAGGTAAATTAAAAACAAAAGATGGGAATTTCATTTCAGACAGTTCAGTACACAAGCATATATAAGCTTTCATGAAAGTTAACAACAAGGAATGGTAAGCCATAGAGTTTGCAGGGGTCTGGGGGCGGCAGCCCGGTTTCATAAAAGATCAGTTGCGATTCATTAGTAACACTGATATAAGCTAGAAAATAAGTTATAACTTTGCGTTAACTTATTTATTCTGTTACAAATTTTTACAACATATTGCCAATATGTTAGATAATGAGTGTGTAAAGTTTTGTTACGTTTGCTTAAGCAAACAAAAGTCTGGCTAAGTCAAAGTCATTCATTAGTTCTAAATATTAGTGAATATTAGTGGTTTTGAAAAATTCACTAATATTTGCAACTAATGAATGACTTCAAGCTAGCTATAGTTTTTACTGGATAACTTGACTATTATGAGATTTGAACCACACGTGGTTTAACATATTGGCTACCTGTCATGAAAATTTCTAGCAGAAATATTGTGTATAGGCCAAACTATACTCGATTTTTGGGTTGCCGACCAGTTGCGAAGCAAAGGCAACCCTTTTGTATCTGAAATGTCTGTTACTATTAATATTAATATTATTACAAGTCTAGTGGGTCTAGTTTAGACTAGTTAGACAAAATCTGTAAGTACCATACTACCATAACGTTTTTAATGACAACATTTAGAAATTTCAATTTTTTCAATTTTTAGCATTAGGGCACCGACAGTGAGATTTGATCACACATGGTGTGATCTACGTAGTTAGTCCCTTTTAGCAAAGGGTTTAAGGGGACATAACTCTTGATACCTTAGTGGTACAGCGACAATTTTAGCATCATTGTTAAGCAAATTATCAGAGCTTTAAAATGATGGGTGACATGACCTCGTGACGTAACGTTAAACGTGCGTCAAAAATTATAATTTGAAATTTTGACTTATTTTTAGGTATTACGCCCTAATGTAACATATCATTTGAAAGTGCCAAAATTTATCTTTCTCGTGACACTAATTTTATGGTCCTACGACACTCACAGCGAAAGTTACGGGTTTTTTTTGATTAATTTCAAAAGTAACGAACTACTAAGAGTGGTCTGTCGCGGAGGATTCGCGGAGTAAAAATAACTCCATTTTACGCCCTGCTTAAGTGAAAATTGCTGCATAGTACAGTAACACGAAGCGTTGGCGTTTCTTTTAGACCTTGGGATGGAGCCGATAAATAGTACCGTTTTCAGTAACATCGTATTAGACGTTGCTGGCTTAAACAAAAAATAACTCTGCTTTACGTGGCGCATAACTTAGGAACCAGGCAACTAGAGGCGAATTGAAAGGCAAACGTCTGGATAACACGTATAGTACTATCGGAATTTGGGTACACTTAGTCGACGCTTCCATTATCATTATTAATAGGATAGTGTATATATATTATAGGATAGTGTATATATATATATATTAATTATTAATCCTTTGGCTTCTTATGTTGCCACTTTTTTGTGTGAAATGCTTTATGGATATGAACCAAACTTTGGTGGAAGGGTCCCCCCCTTGAGTGATTGTGCCCCCCACCTTGGTGACCCCGTGACCCCTCGGGGGGCCGGGTCACGTGACCCTCAAAATGAGGGGGTCCTGAGGGGTCAAATTTTCGAAATTGAGATTTTGATGTTTCTGGGGGTATTTTGAGCTGCTGAACACGAATCCGAGGTCCATTTTTGCGTAGGACCTTCCTAGACCCCCCTATGACCTCCTCAGGGTACCCACCCTAGGGGGTCCAGGGGGTCCTCAGGGGTCAAATTTTCGAAATTGAGATTTTGATGTTTCTGGGGGTAGTTTGAGCTCCTGAACACGAATCCGAGGTCCATTTTTGCGTAGGACCTTCCTGGACCCCCTATGACCTCCTCAGGGTACCCACCCTAGGTGGTGTGGTCCAGGGGGTCCTCAGGGGTCAAATTTTCGAAATTGAGATTTTGATGTTTCTGGGGGTAGTTTGAGCTCCTGAACACGAATCCGAGGTCCATTTTTGCGTAGGCCCTTCCTGGACCCCCCTATGACCTCCTCAGGGTACCCACCCTAGGGGGTCCAGGGGGTCCTCAGGGGTTAAATTTTCGAAATTCAGATTTTGATGTTTCAAGGGGTAATTTGAGCTCCTGAACACGATTAGAGGGTCCTCTACGTAAAAGAGAGGGTTCTTTGCTTAGAATAGAGGGTCCTTTACCCACTGTCGGCAACCCGTTGTAGCCACCTGACTAGTTTATGTTGCGCCAGTGTTACAAATGAATCGCAACTCATTGTTTATGAAACCGGGCCCTGGTGAAATGACTTGCACCTTCCTCGGTGGGTGTTCATATCCGTGTCACTATTCTGCTGGAAGCCTGGAGCGTCGCAAGATGCTGTACTCCGCTGTTTTTGCATGAGTAGTTAACACGGTTAAAAAGCCTGGACCACCTCGGTTTGGAATGACGGGTCCCGTGTTCTAACGGTTAAAATACCCAGTCCAAACCTTTGTTGGAATGACTCCAGGTAACACAGCAGTCTGACAGCAGTTCGTGTTTACGTACTGTCTGGAACTGTGGCGACACACAAGTTCTTTTTGGAACTGCATATAGCCGTTAGGCTGACGCCCGAGCAATAAACAACAACAACGAAACACCAATCTGAAGTCCATAATGTACAGATATAATTATACCTACAGTGGGCTACAGAATAATTTATCTAATAAATCTATTTTTTGTAATTCTACAGAGCTCAGAATGTTGACTTTTGCAGCGATTCATTCATTCCCTGTGGTCGGTCTTTCTATCAGAAGCCAAGCCGAACAATTGAGCTTTTCAAGGGTCGAGAGATGTACGAAGGTCTGTTCAAATCACATCGGCCGATTTTGGGAAGCTGGCGTGATCCGACCAAAAAACCACCAGATCCCAGCGAGGATACCTTATCTCTGGTTGCCATTAATGTTGATAGTGAGCATAGCCTTTTTGTGTCTTTGGTATTTCCAATTAATTCAACTGTTTTATTAAACTTCTAAAAAAATTTTGTGGAAAAACTTTTTGTATGTTTGAATTGGGCATGTGCTGCTATATATTATACATACCCAAAAAAATTGGAATTTGGTTCAGAATTTATCATGATTTGTGGAGTTCAGCTCATCATGAGAATTCAGCCTGTTACAATCTGTGCAATGCAGATCAGTAGCTTTTTGACATACGACGATATTGATATTATGACTTTCGTGCAACAGGCTCCTGGATGAGTAACGTAGGTTGAAATGTGAAGACAAGCAATTCTTTGAGTCGATTTGACATGACTTGATTTTTGATTTATCTTACCTCCAACCTCTTAAAACTGGTATAATATTATGCTATGTTTAGTTTTACATGTACAGTAATATAAATTTATAACTTTTATCTGACAATTAGTAAGTATTTTTTATTGGCAGCTGCATTCAAATAACTAAGATTCATTAATACTACCCTTTTTATTCGGTATGTGGCCAGTGTGGCCGAGTGGTTACGGTGTTCGATTTCCAATCGGAAGGTTGGAGGATCGAATCGCAGCCACTTGGTCATACGTAGTCTCCTTGAGCCAGAGATTAGGGCCGCATTGCGCCTGCCAACCCAGCAGTCCATCCTCATCTGGTCGGTAAATGGGTACCACAATAACGTGGGAAGGTAACAGGGGTCCGTGTAGGGCATTATGCCTTGAGGGGCCGGCCCCCCTCCACGCATGTAGTTACTCTTGAAGTGGCACCCCTGACGCTCCAGGGCTTTGTAACGGAGATGAGCACCGCACCCGAGGGCGGACACGCTAAAGGTTAGTTATCTATCCGCGGGTTACCTTTATCTTTACCTGATTCGGTATAGTGTGACTTATGCTAATTTTTTAATATAAACTCTGCTTATTTTCAGTGGCTAATACGGCATTCTATAAGTCCGATTTGACGGGAATCCAAATGGCCTGTGAGGTGTTGGGTCTGCAGCGACCGCCCCGCTCTCTGGAAAATTCTCAGGTTCGCCTGCTGCAAGCCCATATGCAAGGCATGAACGTCACGCTGAGCTATCGACCTGGCCGCATTGACATTGGCCATGTCTTATTCCATACGGCTAAAACTAAAAAGTATGTTTGGGAGGGATTATATATTGTGATTGTTGATTCCTGTTAGCTTTGAGTTGTCTACTTGGGTATTTTTGTGGGGGTAAGGCTTGCTTGAATATAGATTTTTTGCCCTGAAAAGTTTGGGCCACCTCATCTCACTGCCACTTTTTTCAGGCTAATTCACAAACAGCTCAGCCAGAGACCAACTCATTTTTGCTTTGTTGCGCGTTTTATTTTTAGACAAAAATGAGCATAGTATTGTAACAAGTAATCATAACAATATTGCGTAATGGTCTTAAAAACTTCTTCACTTACCTGCCTACCTGCCTGCCTAATGGTGATGCCTCAGGAAGTCCCATGGCTACCGCTCCATTATTGTCCGCACACACTGTGACCACTGTTGTCTGCTTCGACCGAGCTCTTGGAGGTATTCGAGCCAAAGAGTCCCGCCTGGCCCCCAGTCAGCTGGATTTCCCCTCCGATGTGGTTTGTTAAGCAGCAAGTGTCCGCGTGCACCAGTCTTCTCCACGTCATGCGGACTCCCCCTCTAGGACGCTTCCATTCAGCTGGGTATGGTTTAAGGAGAAGCTGGGCTGGTACTCGATTAGGTTGCATTCTCAGCACGTGGCCGAGCCACGTCAAGCGGCGCTTCTGGATAACCTGCCCTACGGGCACCATGTTGCTTTCGACCAGCACCTGTTTGTTCGTGATGTGCGCCTCCCATCGTATGCCAAGGATTTTGCGTAGATGATATAGATCACAGGCTTCTAGGCGCTTCACCAAGGTGTTTGTTAGTGGCCATGCCTCGCAGCCATATAACATGATGGACTGTACAGCAGCCTTGTAGACTCGAGTTTTTGTGTCTACAGAGATTTCCTGCCTTGAGAAAAAGCAGTTCCAGAGCTGGTCAAAGGTACTTTTTGAACGACCAATTCTAGCTGAGATTTCATTTCCAAGATTGCCGTCATTGTTGACGAGACTTCCGAGATACTGAAAGCTTGACACGTTTTCCAGCCGATGTGACCCATAGACAATAAGGTCGGGTGCAGCCACGTTCAAGCTCAGTACTTTGCTTTTAGCTGGATTAATTTGAAGACCCAGCATCTCGCTGCAGACGCACACTTGGTCCAGAAAATATTGCATGTTGGATCCTGATCCTGCGAAAAGCACCACATCGTCTGCATAAGCTAGGTCGGTTAGTCTGGTATCGCCGCATGCGAATCCGATACTTAAACCGCTCGCGTCACATGTTTCGACGGCTCTGCTCAAGATCCAGTCTACCGTGTAATTGAACAGAACAGGTGACGAGATTGCGCCTTGTCTGACTCCAGAGGACAGATTAAAGGCATCGGAAGTGTTTCCGTAAGCTCGAATTTTGCAGCTGGTGTTGTTGTATAGGTTTTTGAAAAGGTTGACTATTTTTTCCGGTAAACCGTCTGATTTAAGCAAGACCCACAGGGAATCTCGATGAATTGAGTCAAAGGCTGATTTAAAGTCGATGAAACAGAATATAGACGGACGACAAAATTCCGTTCGGTGCTCTATTAACTGCCGCAGACTAAAGACTTGATCGAGGCAGCCTCTTCCTGGTCTAAAACCAGCTTGATTTTCTCGAATTCGTGCTTCACGGTACTCTTTGAAGCGAGACAGCAGAATGGCTTCAAACACTTTCAGGGACAGCTCAAGCAAGCAGATTCCTCGATAGTTACCACATGCAGATTTTGAGCCTTTTTTGTGTAGTGGCAGCAGTAGCGACTGACTCCACGATTTTGGTGGTTGCTCAGTGAACCATACAGTTTTAAGTAGCCTATGAAGCGGAGTGACGATCTCCGAGACTCCAGCTTTAAGTAGCTCCGGAGGAACCCCGTCGTGTCCGGCTGCTGTATGGTTTCTCAGTTTCATAATCGTAGTATGAATTTCTTCACGACTAGGGGGCTGTAGATTTATTGTTGACTCGAGTACTGGACTGCAAGGGGTGCTCAATGCGACAGCGTCGGATGTTGTTGGTGGAGGGCTATTCAGAATAGAAGAGAAATGTTGAGCCCATCTCTGCAGTTTCTGCTTGATGTCGGATATAGTATTACCATTCGTATCTCGGATTTGATCACTCAGCACTGAAGGTCTGTTACAAGATTCTTTGATTAGCCTGTACAATTTTTGAGAATCCCCGACTCTATTGGCATGTTCCAAGGATTCCGCAATTCCCTGCCAGTGAACGTTCTGGTCGACTATTAGGCTTTCTTTGATAGCACGATCGATCTGTTTGCGGTTCTTTCGATCATGCCTGGGCAGTAGCTGTCTGGTTTTCACTAGGTTAAGCGTTTCTTGTCTGATCCATCTGTGTCTTCGGCGACGAGATTTCCTCAGCACTTGGGATGCTGCAGACATTGTCATTTCAGATAGCTTTTCAGAGAACTGGTTAACATCCAAACCATCATCGCCGATTGAGTTCAGATGGGCGAATCTGTTCCGTAGCTGGATAACAAATGCGTTTTTTACACTCGGAAGTTGGATATGGTCAAGATCGAGCTTACGCATATTGTTGGATGGCTTCTTTATTTTTAGATGCAGCTTAACCGTAGCGATTACAAGAGCGTGGTCCGACGTGGCCATATCAATCGATTTCCAGAAAGCACGAGTGTCATGAACGCTAGAGCGCCAGCGCTGCCTTGAGAGAATGTAATCAATCTGATTAGTTGTGCGTCCGTCGGGTGAGCGCCAAGTCACCTGTTGACATCGTTTGTGACGGAAAAAGGTGTTAGCTATGGTCAGGTGATTTCGTAAAGCAAGATCTACAAGCATATCACCATTTTCGCCGCGCTCACCGAGGCCAAAGGGTCCAAGTGTACGCTCACAGTGTATTCTGGATGGACCAGTTCTAGCATTAGCGTCCATACCCACCAGCAAGAAAGTATTTCGGCCAAAACGATTCAATAGCTGCTCTAGTTCGTTGTAGAATTGATGTTTATCGGCTAAATTGGCATTATTCGTTGGAGCATAGGCTGAGACAATGACTAGAGGTACTGGCGAAGCGTCTATTTTGAGATAAATAAGGCGGTCGCTAACAGCTTGCCAGTCAGTGACACAAGATGCTATATTACTACGCACCGCGATTGCGACACCAGAGTGTCCAGCATTACCCTGGCTATGAAAAAGTTTATATTGCTCCTCAGAGCTTGGCGCTATTATTTGAGAAGTAGCACAGTCTAAAAGCCTGGTTTCTTGCAGGCAAACAATGTCCATTCTATACCAAGAGAGGGCATCAATGACTAGTTCAGGTTTACCCGTTTGCCGCAGAGTACGCACGTTCCAAGTGCCAAAACGTAACAAATTGTTAGTGAGCTTCAGAAAACACGTTTGCCCTCCATAAACCCGGGGCCCAGTAGCATTAGCGGTGATTCGAGTATGCGAACTGTTCATAATGGAGATTCACGCCTGTTTACCCGGGGGGCGGCACTCCCCCGACCCTCCCCCTTTCTCAACCGGGCTTGGGACCGGCTATGGCGGGGTTCTTCACTTAAGGTGGTGGTTGCGTTTTCGAGGTTTTTGTGATTTCTATGTAAACTTTGCGCCACCAGTACTCAAGTTATAAGTGACGCCTGAGCATAAATTTTTGGGGCAGTATTGTAAAGGTCAAAATCCCCAGGCTATGGCTGGGCTTTCTTCAAATTTGTTTTTTTTAGTGGTTTTTTTTAATAAAATTTTTATTATTTTTTTTGTGTTTTTTTTTTGTTTTTTTTTTAATTTTTATTTTTAAAAAGGGGGATTGGATTTTTAAAAATAATCCCAAACTAATTAAGGTGGGATTTTAAAAAATTTTTTTTTTTTTATATTTTTCTTAAAGAAAAAAGGTTATTAGGATGGAAATTAGGAAAATTTTTTTTGCAAAAACCGCTTGTGATTTGAATTTGTAAACGCTGAGCTATGGCTTTTTAAAAAAACACCTAAAAACGCAATTACCCCCTTAAGCGCCAAAAGCATCTATTTGTATGTTTGTAGTTTATGGGCAGGGTAGACGTGGGCACGGGGGAATTCAAGAGATAATATATCGCTTCCATTTTCCGGAGAAAATGGAAATGTTTTGGAACCGCAGATTAAATTAAAATTGCTAAATATATTATTAATGAAACCTGTTTAGTGTTTGGTTAAAACCTATAGCAAGTTTGTGTTCTTTTTTCAGATTCCTGTGGGACGATCAGTCAGGCAAGCGACCTCGCCAGATCAGCGTGGCCGAGTATTTTGCCCAGGACAAGAATATCAGACTGCAATATCCCGACTGGCCATTGCTGCAGGAGAAAGGCCGAAATCATGGTCTGTTTCCGATGGAATTGGTCCGGGTCACAGCCAATCAACGAGTGAAGCCTTCGAAGGCCAAAGACGCTGATCTGACCTCGGCCATGATCAAATGCTGCGCCCTGCCGCCCGAGAAACGCCGAGCACGCATCATGGAACTGACCGAACTGTTCAAACAGTGCAATGACCCGTTCATCAGGGACATTTGGAGTGTGCTGAAAATGGACATGCTGGCGGTCGACGGGCGGGTGCTGGATCCGTGCGACATTGAATGGGCCAAACAAGTCAGTTTCTACTAGGCTGACTGACATTCGTAAACTAACTAGGTTTTCGATGAATTACATAGAGTAACGTCAACCTTTCTTGTATTTTTTTCCATGCAGTTTCCTCCTTATATTAGATGTTCTGGTGTGTTTAAACTATTGGTCAATATTTGTATTTTAGCGCAATCGACAGTCCATAACCACACCAAAGAATGGGGTGTTTGAAGCGGATCGCCAGGGCTTTTTCTTGCCGGCCACTGTCAATTCCTGGTTCCTGTATGGCTTGGAGGGCCATCGGGGAATGCTGGGAGAGGACGACTACTAGTGAGATTTTCTGACTATTTACACTAAATTGGGGCGTTTCTGTGTGCCTACTATATAGAGTTTACGTGCTTACACTGAAATCAGGACAACTCTGGTGTTGGCAAGTTAATAACCCTAACACTTTGTGGCATAATAATATTATTCTTTCACTTTCGACTCATTAACATTTTTCACTTTTTCGTTCAGCTGAGAAAATTTCAGCAGTTAGTCAGCAATGTTTTTTTTCTGACTGGACAAACATTCGATAATAAGAACAGATTTTTTTGCGGGAAAACTAAAATTTACAGTACAAAACCAGTGCATAATATTGCGATGACAATTTGTTCTGTGAATTTCAGTAATCTGGCGTATGCTATTTCGGACATGGCAAAGCAGAAAGGTCTGAGCATGCCTGAGCTGCCGACGGCGCACCCTGTGTCCAATGAAAAGTTTGGCTATTTTCTGAAAGACATTTCGGCCGAAGACAAAATTCGAGCCTTCAAAACGCTCATCAACAGCCACAAGCAGCTGGACTTGGTTGTGGTCATTTTGCCCGACAAACTTGCCAAAGAAACCAGAGGTCAGTCAGTCAATTTCGATTACCGTTTGTCTTTTTATATTGTGTCTTTGGGCCTATTTCTTTACCGGACTAAAGGGTTAATTTTAATCGGACTAAACGGTTTAAAAACTCAGCTTGAAAATGCCATTCCAAAACCTATGGATTAAACGGACTTAACTTTTAGCACACTGCTTTTTGATCGGACTAAACGGACTTAACTATGTACGGCAATGTTAAGCGGGGGGGGGGCTACCTGTAAAAGTGAAAATTTTAGGTTCTCCGATTGGCTGCAAATTTGCACACAATGTAGCCCCAGGGAAGGTGCGTCTCAGATGTGACAGACTGGAACCAACGCTTTTGTCAATCTTTTACTAGGGGCTCCCAAAAATTCAATTTTACATGTAAATAATAGGTGCAAAAAATTTTTTTGTGGTTGCAAAGCGTCCCTTTACTCGAAATTTTTTAAAAATGACGAAGATGATTTTTGCATGATTCGATAGCCTAACGTCATATCTCAAACTCTATGATCCATTTTTTGAAATTGTTGTCTATGGCCTGAGCAATGACGCCAAATTTGGCGGGCCCAAAAAACGGCCATTTTTGAACATTTCGCCCTCGAATTTAGATTTGAAAATACATATCAAAAATCCTGATCATACGATTTTGCGCTTGCATGTGGGCTACGACTATGCTAAGTTTTAGCCTGATTTTGGCTTGATGTGGTTTGTGGTAGAACTGCCCAAGTAAGGGCACCTTTTAGGCTTTTTGGCGCACTTTTGCCTATGTAAATACACTGACAAACGCACTGAACCAAAAGTGCAGCGTCAAGCTTAATTGTTCTTATCTGAGGTAGAGGTGCCTTGGGTGAGTAACATAATATTATGTGAAAATAAACAAAACTGAAGAACTTTGATTTTTGACCTGCGTTGGGTTTTTTTTGCGCAAAACGTTCGCATTTGCGAAAAAAAATGAAGATTGCGAAAAATTTTCAAACCTATTCGCGAAATTGCGAAAAAAATTTGACGCAGTGGAGATGAACTCGTAAGGTCCATGCGCTGATTTTTGTGGTTTAGTCGGAAAACATTTCCGATACATCCCCAGTTGACCAAATTTAGCCTAAAAATTGAAAATTTCTTCGACTTTTTTGATTTTCTTGGCCCGGACTCGTGCAACTTTGTGACTTGGTGTTTCTAGTGACTGTAAATGGGACACATTCTCTTCCATCTATCATCACACCGACTGTATGTAACAATAATGGACAGTATAATAGGGGTCGGAGGTGACTTAATTGAGAAATATTTCAAAAGCATTTGCAGGCCTAACTTAGTCATTGGCCGAGTCTTCTGAAATTTTTTTACGGCTGAGCATCGATGGTGAAAATTGTGAAAATTTACACAAAATTCTCAAGTCCATAAATTTATATAAAAATGTCAAAATCGTTGCTTTTTGCCCAAAAAGAGTAAAAATTGCGTCAGTCTTAATCCTGTCTAGTGTCTAGACGGAATAATGTTTTATTAACATTTAAAACTAAAATCTACTGCATTAAGAAACTAAAGTAAGTCTGCGAAAAAAAATTTGATTTTGCGAAAAAAAATTTTAAGCTTTTCGCAAAATTGCGAAAATTTGCCAGCGAAAAAAAACCCAGGACCTTAAGCGCGCATGTTACATCCGTTTAGTCCAGTTGTAGTTTTGGAATGGGGTCAGACTGAAATTGAGCTGCTGATTTATTTTAACTCGTTTAGGCGGTTTAGTCTGATTTGCCATTTCTAAACCTCAGACTAAAATAAGTCCAGTCCGTTTAATCCGGTAAAGGAATAGGCCCTTTGTTTTTATGTTTCACTCTCATATTTTTTATATCGAATATTTTGCAAATTTTAACAAAAATATTGTCTTAAAAATGGTGACAAAATAATTTCACTTTTATTGTGCCTTTTGTTTAAAAAAAATTAATTAGTGGCTTATAGCACACAGTATTTTTCAACGTCATGTAGTCAGATTTTATTTGGTATTCGTATTGGTATGTATGTCTTTTGTGTTTATTTGGTACGTTGTTATGTATTCAAGATCGATCTAGAATTCAAGATTTTATCAGTGCAAATTGCAAACATATTGCAAGTTTAAAAATTTAATAAAAACGTCCGTGATATTGCAAATTATTAAGCGCTTGGGGGAATTCAACCACCCACCATACCTTCAGCCATCGCTGGCGCTATTCGGCTGCACGCTTTTTGGTTGCTTGCAGAAAATATCATTTAGTAATATTAATCAAGTCTATCTGTGCTTATTTTGTTTAGAACAAGTTAAATTCGTGGCGGCCACTGAGTGCAATGTGCTGACGCAGTGCATCGGTGAGCGGAATGCCAAGAAGATCGCATCGGCGTATTTTCAACAGCAGCATCGGGATCACAGACGCGCACGGGAGATTATGCAGAATCTGATGATCAAAATCAACACCAAACTGGGCGGCGTGTGCTGGCGTCTGGTGGATAAATTCAAGCTGTAAGGACCAGGACATTGCAATTCAGGCGAAATTCAGCCTGCTCCTACTTTGGGCATAAAATATGAAAAAATACCCAAGCTTGATTTTTTAATGAAACTGACTCAACGTTTAGCCTACTTTAGTCTGGTCTACATATATACTTAAACTTTGGACTGAAAGTAGCCCATTTCATTCTATCCGCTGAATGAATAGGCCCTTACCGAAAAATTCAACATTTTTTGCAATGTTCATGCTTTCGCTGTTTATTAGTTTGTCTCTGTTGAGTTTTATTTGGAGCTGAGTATTCTAAGTATATTCTGACGGCTTTGTTTCTGTTTTAGTGTTGGTTTCCTGCTCAATTCGGCCAACACGATGTTCCTGGGCGCAGACGTGGCGCATCCACCCCCGGCTGATCGGCGTGAGGATCGATATCTCAAGCCCAGTATTGCAGCCGTAGGTTTTCGTTTGACAGCTCCTTTTCATTGTTTTTTTGATGAATTTTCCAAGTTCAATTTTATAATGGCGCTACCAATATATATAACTGATTTTGGGCAATACTATTTTTCAGTCGCATGTTTAAACCTTTAGTCCTGAAGAGAAGCAGTGTTTGGTAGTTATTTGACTTTCGATTGATATACAAATAATCGAAAGAGAGAAGTTCTGTTGAATGCAACTATATGAGCTCTATATGGATAAAAGTAAAATTTTCTAATCTATTTTCCAAAAAAATTTTGCGTGGCTTTTGTTACTTTTTCCCGCTTCCCATTGAATTTGTAGTAAATGACTGTATTCCAGATTTTAAGATATAAGAATAATTTCGTGTGTGAATGTGTGTTGTTTTATCATGATTTCAGGTAGTTGGTTCCCGTGACCTGAATACCTGGGGTTATCACCCGGTCACTCGTTTCCAGGAGTCTCGGCATGAATTCATCAAAGACATGGAGGGCTGCGTGCTCGAGTTACTCAAGAAGCACGCGGAGTGTCCCGGTGGCGGATTCCCCGAGCATATAATCATGTTCCGGGACGGCGTCTCGGAAGGAATGCACGAACGGGTGGGTTTCACCCTTTCACGTTGTTCGAAGTCGTCAAGATTTAAAATTATAAACAAGCGGGCTATTATCCTATTTGGTACTTTTTTACATTTTTTTACACCGTCTAGCTTTAAAAAAACTATATTTAAAAGCAGATTATCTTTTGCAATTTTACTGCTGCTATCATTTGAATACACCCCATCAGCGGTTTTTTGACTAATTTTTGCGCCACAGTTATGAAACTCAAGATCAGCCAACAACTACTAAACTTTTTGCAGTTATGCACTGACATAGTAATATCCCCACCCGTTTTTTTGATATAGTTGATAAGTCGTTTCTACGTTGAGAAATTGACATTTTCGTGCAAAAATCACGTAATTTGACTTTTCTCTAAAATTTTCAAAAGCCCATAACACCGACTCTACAAACTATTTTTAGAAAAGGAAAAAAACGGGTGGGGATATTTTCCTAAAGATAATGTGGTTAAAGTTTAGAAGCCGTTGTCCGTTTTTAGCTTGAGTTCTGTGGGCGCAAAAATTACACTGAAATGTCAAAAACCACGAAAATGACATTACCCCCTTAAGTGTTACTTTTATCAATTTGCAATCTAAGTTCGCCGACTACATAATATTATATTTTATACATATATAATATTTTATTTGCATACATAGTATTGTTGACAAGAAGGCTATGTATGACCTAAACCAGTAACCAGAAAAACAGTTTTATTACGATAGATTAGGCACGCAAAATAATCATGTATAGTCAGGACGAACAGTGGGTTTTAATCGCGGTAGTGAAATTGACTCTGTTTATTATCAGGTATTTAGTGCTTAAATGTTATACTTTGTAAAACACTGGTTATTTAAATAGTTATTGGCTTCTATTTAGGTTTTGGCCGAAGAAATGCAGGGAATTCGCAACGCGTGTCACGAGCACAAACCAGGCTACAAACCAAAAGTGACCTTCATTCTGGTGGTCAAACGGCATCATACCCGATTTTTCAAAACGACCATCAATCCTTCTGCCAAAAATTGGGTGAGTTGATTCTATGTCGTGGCTATAAACGAAGCATAGCAGCAATTTCATGCATAGTTTGAAGTTGTACGTTTTAAGGTATGTAGTTTTCCCTGAATACAAAAAAGCAACCGTGTTCATATATGCGTCTGTCCCCAACATCACAAGCATAGGGCAAAAATTTTTTTTGCTAGCTGCTTTGCTGTGATGAATTGTAAAAATCGTTTCAGCTAATGTATAACTTTTGTACATAACTTTTAACATTGTTTATGTAATTTAATTGTCGCATTTATCGAGTCGTTTTTTTGCAATTGCTTGGGAACAAAATGATAGACACAGGGACAATACTGAGTATGAACCGGGCCACGAGCGATTCTGAGAATGCGGACCATGATACTTGTTCAAATCTCAGCATGCATCCTTGGTGTGCTTATTTCAGGCCAAGAACATTGACCCAGGCACGGTGGTGGATACGGGGCCGGTGAGCCCTACCTTATTTGAATACTATCTATGCGCCCATCAAGGTATACAAGGCACCAGCAGGCCTATGAAGTACATAGTGCTGAATAATGACGCTAATTTCAAAGCGGATGAATTGCAGGTATAATATTCTTTGTTGGATGTGTTATTGTTATTATTTTATTCGAATGATTGAGTGCAGTGGGTAATGTAGACGTTTTTTTGCAAATTGACGCTAACATTATTGGTTTTAACTTTTAAGTGGACATTTAGCATTAGTGATAAAGTGAACAGTGATGTGATAATGTGACCAACCAAGAAGGATAAAATATTATTTGGCTACTTTTCTACAGCATACGAAAATTTCTACAGTTTGAATAATTTATTTTTATTAAAATATTTAATAAGATTAAAAAAGGGTATTATTAAGTGTGCTTTATTATTGAGTGCATGATTTCAGGCGCTGACGTACTACCTCTGCCACGCCTACGACCGCTGCACTCGTGCTGTCTCTATGCCTGCCCCGTGCTTTCTGGCACATCGTTATGCTGAGCACATTGACCACACCATATATCGCCCCTACATGCAGTACGAAACTAATTTTATTCTTGTGTATCAGTAATTCCCCCACCGCTAATCCCCTGAACACTAAGCATGCAGTGTGCCTGTAGTTGAAGCCTTATGATCGCAGTGACCCGCTTTTCAGGCAGATCTATACATTATGAGTAAAGAGACTATGATTTTCTTAAACTACACCAAAAAACACCCAGAGCATTTTTTATTTGGTGTAAAATACGATGGTGAAGACTAGCTACCGCTTTGGCTTACTGAACTGTAAGTCAATGGAGTAGCTAGTCTTAACGTGGGATTTTATCAGTGATTAAAACGTGATAGTAGACAGTTTTAAGTCTTGTTTCGAAAAAATGTAGCCATTTTATTCCTGCTTTACTGGTTGTTGTGAAAAAGAGCATTGAAAATAGCCTCATGTAAAAACTGCGATTCTCGAACTACCACCTTAATGCTCTCGTTACTCTTAACATTAGTATTACCTCAGTACCTTTTCTGTCATGCTATTTTCATGATTATTCGATTTTCTAAGTTCTTTATCAAAGTAAATTTGCCCCAGTATAGTAGAAACGCGACGAGTTTACCTATGACATTGGCAAGTGAACGTTGTCCTGCTGCTCATGAAAGCAAAATTCTTGACGAACTTCCTTCATATCGGGGCAGCGTGTGTACGTACATGACCACTTTTTGGCATATTTCAGGGAAAAGCTGCAGGATTCCAGCAGTGGAGTTTCGGACGGAAGCAATTCCAGTGTGGCGGTCACACCAACCGATTTGGAACGACTGACGAAGTTCGCTCGGGTGAGTACTGTAGTGGTTTCAATATTTTGACCTCAAGTTAGTTAAATCGGAAATGTACAGTCTCTGTATAACGTCTACGATAATATTCTAGCACGTCATAAAATGTTGCGCAGTAGTAGCCCATTAGTAGTAATGTCTCTTCATTTTGTGTCATATTTCAAGCGAAATTTCAAAAAAATTGTGTTAATTTTATTTTTAAGTGGTTTTACTTTATTCATACCCATACTATATTTTTTTCAGATCGATGCTGACAGCGCTTTTTACAACAGAAACTTTTGGCAATAAAGCTGGTGTTGATTATTGTTTTTTCTTACTTCGCTGTTTGCCTTCACTATCCGCGCTTTTTGCTAGTGCATTGTAAAATAATCATCTGTACTGATTGAAACTTGTTAAACATTTTTAATTATTGTCAATTAGTGTGCAGATTGCGTTGTTTATATTTGTGGTACTTTTTTATTAATAATTAATACTTTAATAATGCTTTTGTTTTAATGATATAGTTTTTACTGTGTAAACCATCGAAATTTTGTGAACTCTATACTTCACGCTAGTTTTATTTCACATCAACTGAACTGCGAAAAAAAGGCGAGAAACTGGTCATTATGTGAATTGGGTTTTTTATTGTTTAGTTAATGTAATTAGTAAACAAGTGCAAGTAAGTAATTAGTATGAGGTCGTTACTTGATACATAGTTTACACGAAATTTTAGCTTAAAGTAGGTCTGCTAATTTATTATAACGGGGATTGGTGGGTTAAGGTGTCACTTGTTGTATTTTCTGCTGTCATTGTGTGTACTTTATTTGCGTGTATTTTCTAAGTTGCAATTGGGAATTTTTTGTGGGTTGATGAATTCTAGTAGAGTACATAGCAAAAATGTCGTATCGTAAGCACTTCTGCTTAGCAAGAGTGTAATTTATTTAGTTCTGTGTCTGGTATATTATGAATGACGGTAGTGATGTTTTTCTGTTTTTTTATTTTTAAGCACGTCTGTAGAGAGAGTGTCTCAAGATTAGATCTTCGTGCTTTAATTAGTTTAATTTACACATAATATTTGATCTAGCATCTTGTACCAAATGGTCACAAGTGACTAATTTTTGTTTTGCTGCTCTTGGTGACAAGTGACTAATTTGTGTTTTGCTGCTCTATCTTCTGATGGTTTGTTGTAAGTTGGCCTTGTGTACAGTATTGTCCTTGCTTAAAAATACGTCTAGCTCTGTTGAATGCGAAACTGGAATACGTATAATATGTCATTAAGATAAACTTATATTTAAGATTAACGAATTAAACCGATCAAAATGGGGAAGCGGGCGAGGGAGATTAAACACAGTGCGGGTAAAAAATAGATCTAGTTACTTTCGAAATTCAAATGTCAGCTATTTCGAGAGGCAGATAGGTTCTATACCTGTCTGCACTGAGATGAAGTTTTAATATTTGAAGATGTAAAAAAGCATTAATTGAAAAAAATTGTTGATTGATACGGATGTTTATGACTTGGTTATGTCATGTATCTGTTTGGTTTTTCCAAATATATCGTACTGATAACGATAAAACAGTTCATAGTGGAAGTGAACATAGTACAATTTCTGTCATGTCAGTTTTCATTCATTGATGACAACTTTTTTAAATAAAGCAAAGTTCACTATTAAGTATGTTCTAATTTTCGGCTTTCGTGTATGTGTGAAGGAAATGGGAAACTTTTAGGAAGAGTTTTGTTGAAA
The DNA here is from genome assembly GCA_030248245.1 of Trissonchulus sp. WLG1_4. Taxonomy (NCBI): domain Eukaryota; kingdom Metazoa; phylum Nematoda; class Enoplea; order Enoplida; family Ironidae; genus Trissonchulus; species Trissonchulus sp. WLG1_4. Next base: position 14,033 of record JASANF010006992.1, on the reverse strand, counting down.
ATTGTAGCCTAAAAGCAACTTTCAGATGCTTTTAAAGTTCTGGGATCATGGGGTCTCTATTGAATCAAATTTATGAAAATTGGTTTAGTAAATTCCGGCCGGGGGTATATTTTGGAGTGAATTGGGCCAATTATTTGACATATCTTTTTTTTCCTTTTTATTCAATATATACACGTAAGCTACAATACGTATGTATATAACTCTAGGTATACAAGGTCAATATGACTAAATCATCATAATAAGTCCACAGCATTGAGGTATATTGTCCAGTAGATCAAATGGAAGGATATGAAAGTTAGCGGGAAAAAAATTCGCGAGTATTTATCAATGCTGCTCGGTTTGAAGTTTTGCTTGTACCGGCGAGGAGTAAGACGAATTGGTTTTGCGGAGGAGCGGTGTTGTCCCAGCTCGGGGTCACATTCGCAGCCGGGTAGTCGAGCCGTCATTTAGCCCGAATTGGTGGAATATAGAGTTCGAGGCGTAAGCAGGGGCGCGCTTGAGCTCGGGTTGGAGGCGGCACAGCAGGCTGAATCGGATCTGCAGCCTGAGGCCGTCGACCGTCGCTTGCCGACTTTGCCGAAGCGGCGATTATTGTTCATGAGAGGCGGGGATGTGTCCGGAAACTGTGTCTGAAAATAAAATAGATATGTAGGTAGTCCGATAATCGCCGGCCGGCCAGTCAGATTCGACCGACTGGACTGACAAAATTAGGCCGGCATAACCATCTGACAGGCTAAGTATGTCAAAATGACACTCTGGATTTTGGATGAATTGGTTTTGGCCAAAAAATGTGGCCGCTCCTGCCGGCGGCTTACGCGGCCGGTCACGGCCTAGTTTGACGCGCAAATAAGTAGTACCGACACCGAGAGCGAGGAAAAATAAGTAAGTAAGTGTCGTTGGGTGTCACCTTACACCTGTGAATGAATAAAACTGTTTTATACTTAAATTTTGGCTTTGATATATGTATGTACGTGGGCTTGTGTGGCCTATTGTTTCTATTTTCAACCTAAAATAGCATCTAAACGCAAAAGTACAGTATCGACTAAATTACTTACTACGCTACGAAGTCCTGTGTCAAATCGGAGTTGGCGCTACGACTCCGGAATCAGGTTTGGCGCGATAGCGCCAAACCTATAATAGGACGCAAACACTCACAATGCGGAAATTTTAAATTTTAATCGCTTAGAACTTTCGTCTAGCTATAGCAACACATCTGAATTTTTAATATGTTAAGTACCACGGCAGTTTGTAAATGCTCGCCGAGTTTTGAGCAAATCGATTTATTATTAGTTGAGATATAACAGAAATTGATTTTCAGCAACATGTTTTTGATCTTTTTTTTTTTTAGCCACACGTATCTCAAGTTGTGCTAAACCGTTCCGTGCCGCCAGTATATCAAATTGTAGGTATCGGTCCGCCATACTGCAAATAAGAGTTTAGTACCGGTTGACACCGGTTTCGTTTTGTTAGAAACCGAAAACCGGTTTTTTCGACAATTTTTTAGCGGAAAACTGTGCACAGATCGAGTATAAAGCACAGATCGTCAATTTTTTGGCGGGCTTATATGTTATTTGGAACGTAGATTATATTTCTAGAGTTAGTTTTTAGAAAAAATGTTGACCGGTTGCGAACGAGCAAATTGACAAAATTCAAATTTAACAGAAAAAAAGGTCCCCAAAAGAAAAACTAATCATACATGTAAAAAGAACAAAAAATTTTACACAAGTGAGTTATTTTTCATTATCCAACTCATTATTGTGCAATAATTACAGGCATGTGAACTTGCACATTTTTCTGTGAAACCGGTGCTTTGGCTTCAGCCAATCAGATTCAAGCAAAGTTGTAGACAATTTTAATATTGTATTTTCTCGATGTGAATATTATTTTAAAATCAAAAAAAGTAGTGGATTTGTCAACATACAATATTGACGGCAAGGGTGGCTTTGAAACAGTTGTTATTCAAGACAAGAGCAGGTTATCGCTGTTATATAGGTTTATTTTTGACAGTTTATAAGCCGAAAAATTGTGAAAAAGTGGGATCAAGTGCAGTTGAGGGCAGTAGCGTAGCCAGGATCGAGTTGAGAGAGGGGCCAAAGTGCCTTTTTGCCCGAAAAATTTTCGAAGTTTGTCTACCGGGGGGGGGGGGGGGGGTGCTACGCGACCCAAATTTTTTATCCGAGGGGGGGGGCCCAAATCGCTGAGGGGGGGGGGCCAAAACCGCTGAGGGGGGGGCTTTGGCCCCCCGGGCCCCCCCCTGGGCCACTGGTTGAGGGGGGGGGGAGTAGTGGACCTATTTTTTGGAGTAGAGCACCTTAAGGGAAGCATTTTTTGTAATCGAACCCCTATCCACAAGTTTCGATTTTCTGAGCTATGACCCCTTAAAAATAGCGTTTTCAGTGTTTTCGAAAGTGAAGGTTGGCTAAAATTTGAAACCAAAAATGGCTATAATCTTTGTTTTTAGATAGTTTTGAGTGCGTTATGATGTTTTAAGGCATCGTCCAGGCTTAGCTAGCAGGATTCTTTAGGCTAAGCTGGCAGGATTTTTTTCTGAAAATTTCAATTTTTTAGTGCCTGAGCCTAAGCCTAAGCCCCATATATATACTAAGCCTAAGCCCTAATTCTCAGCCTAAGCCCAAGCCTAGGCTAAGGCCAAGTTACAATTTGGTCAAAAATTGGACAATTCTGGTGAGTTGGGCCAATTTTTTGTAAAGAAATACGCTAAGTCGAACGTCGAAGAGCCTTTGTTTTGATTATAAACAATTGTGAACATTATTCTGAGTTCTGACATCATTCAGACAGTTTAGAACGGAAAAAACATGGGTTTCCAAAAAAAATTGCGAAAACGTCCCTCACTGAGGGTTCAGATTTCTAGGGGTTGTATCTCAGAAAATCCAAAAAATGAAATAGGCGTTCATGAAGCAAAAATGCTTCTCCTGACGTGCTCAAAAAAAATTGGTCCACTATTCCCCCTTTAACTGCATTTAACGAGCCAGCCACAGCTTGATACTAAACCAAGCCTTATATACTAAGCCTAAGCCCAAACCTAAATTATGGCGCAGTTTTAATTTGAGCAAAAATTGGACGACTCTGGTACATTTGGCCATTTTTTTGAAAGGAATGGGGTCATAGTGGCTTTGTTTTGATTTAAAGAAATTGTAAACATTTTAACTGCAATTCAGCACGTTTCGACCGTAATAAGTGAGGGTTTCAAAAAAAATTGTGTAACCATCCATCAGCAAGATTTCGGGGCATTGGCGTATTTATGTAAAGGGGGGGGGGGGTTTGTGTGCTTTGCGGTATGAGCTTCCCCTTCAGAGGGGTCGTAGTACCCCACCTTTGAGTGGCGGTGGCTCACCTGTTTGTTTGGCGGTTCACGTTGCTCCGCGCCACTCCCCCCACATAACACCCCCCTTTTTGCGAAATCCTAGATACGTCCAGTAGCGTAGCCAGGATCAAGTTGAGGGAGGTGCCAATGTGCCTTTTTGCCCGAAAATTTGAAAATTTTTCGAAGTTTGTCTATAGGCGGGGGGGGGGCGTGCTACGCGAACCAACTTTTCTATCCGAGGGGGGGGGGGGCAATTGCCCTCTATACTTCTGAAGCTCAAAAACAGTGAAAAACGTTGTGGTTTACCTGTGACAGTTCAAAGTTTGTGCGGGAAAAAATTCTATGGCGGGGAAAAAACCCTATTTGGTTTGGCGACAATTTTTTTCTCAACTCAACTATTGTTGATACAAAAGTTAACTGATCTGAAGTAAGAACATGCGTAGACTTCGTTAAAACTGTTTATTTGGGCCGCGAAACGTTTTTTGCCGTTTCGGCACATAACCTGACACCCCTTACGAAACCTGTTTTGGTGATGTTTCACCAAAATTTACCATTTATATGTATGTTTAAAGCTTAGCTGCTGTGTATCACTTAAATACAGAAACGGTAGACGCGGAAGGTGTTTGTTCACCGTTTCTATTAGCGTAAAAAATCTGTATATAAATCGTTAAAAATCTACTATAAATTTCAGCCACTTTTATACGAATTTCTGAAATATTTGTATAGATTTGGGTAAAAAATCTGTGAATTTTATCTGAAAAGCAAGTGACATTTTTATGATTAGATGAATTTCTGTAAAATTTCTCTGGTTGCAAAGGTACAAAAACACTGAAAAATTTGTAAAAAATAAGATTTAACAAAATATATAATATTTATGTATATATAGGTTGGCCCCTCCGTCAACGCTACTGGTCTGATCATAAGCTGTCATACTAAGCCTAAGCCTAAGCTAGGCTGAGCCCAAGCCTAATTTTCTGTTTTGTTTTTAAAAATTCCATTATATATATGCACTGAATAACAGCCTAAAATTAGCCTTCAAATTACAATTTAAAGTTTAAAGATTAATGGACAACTTTGTTGGTGATTTGGCCACTTTTCAGATAAACGGCATGGGGATGGAGTATGGACTATATATAGTGTGGTGATGGTCTTCAACCTTTAGCCTTTCAACGTCAACTATGATGGACTGTTCAATTTGTTCTGCATGTATGGCTCTGTGGCTAAGGTTATAGCAGGCGGGGAAAAAAAAACCCACCCCATTTTTTGGGGGAAAAAAAACCCACCCCAGTTCCGAAACTTGGGTACGTGGTACAAGTTTACAAATTTGCCAGCGTATAGTACAGTCCCTGTAGGCAAACGTATATAAGCGGTATCCAAAAGGGGTCTCGCTGGTATTTTTTATGAGTCAAAAATTGGACCCCCCTATTTTTGACCCGACATGGCTCCAAGGGAGGTGAATTTTGGAGTCTCATTTCTCAGCACTAAGAGATGCGAGCTCAAATGTAAAAACACTTTTACAGAGGACTACCCTTCCTCTATTCATGACCGCAGTGACAGATCCCTCCTTCTTTCGTACGAGGGGGGGCATGACCGAAATTAGACGGGGTAAAAAAAAAACCATTTGGGGGAAAAAAAAACCACTTTTTGAAAATGGTCTGGTGATGTCGAAAAACCTAGTAGCTACTCCAAAAGACTCATGGTAGTGCAAAAAGACGTCTATTATTAGCACAAATGCGCAAACTGACACTTTCGCGATCGAATTATGGAATACGGACCTAACAGTCGGACTTTGTCATTTTGAGGTCCTTTTGGGGTGGAAAGTAGTATTTTCTGGTACTATTGCCAGTTTTTTGTATGTTTTTCATTTTAACCTATTAATTTCTCTTGTTTTAAACGCCAAATAACCGAATGAAAGTAAAATGTGCCCGCGCTAGTCACACCCACTCCGGTACCCCCCACAGAGGGAGGCGAAAAAGTAGCCATAAAGTGCAATTTTTTCATGTATTTGAAACGTTATCGCAACTTTTTAGTTGTTTTCAACGTTTTCAGGCGAAATTAAGGTGTTTTGTTTTCAAATCTGAAAATTCAAAATTTTATAATGGGCTGCGAAAGGCAGTTTTCAAACTTGTGTCCCTGGAGCCCCATAGCAAATCTGCGTATAGTTTTGGTATCAGGGGCCTCTACTACTCCTAATACGTCCCATAGCGTTAAAAAACTACCGCTAACACACTTTTCGGGAGATTTATGGGGTGGGTTTTTTTCCCCCAAATGGGTTTTTTTTCCCCGGCAAGTTTTTGGCTTCCCGCCAAAAAACGGTAAGAGATAGCGAAATGAAACTGGTCCCAGCGTTTAGAGCAAGGTTAGGCCTACGACAGATTTTTTTGGTTTCACGTGAAAACGTATAGTCTATGAGCTACATGACGAAATATGAAAATGCGGGTTTTTTTTTCCCCGCCTGCTATAGTTGGGTTTTGCCTGATGAGTATAATTTTCTATATTGCGGTTTGTAGTGGGATTTTTCTTTATTTCATTTGGTTGAAAGGATGCTATAAAATCTGGTGCAGATTTTTTTTACGCAGCAAGCCTGATGTTGCGATGGTGCAGATGCGAGACCCCGTAACCGCCAAGCGTGCCATTCAGTATCTCAAGCACATTACCGTTTTCGATAAACAAGTCAAACTGCAAAAAGGTTTGCATGCAGTCATGTGCATACATGGACTTGGGCAACTATATTATACACTATTGGGGGTGGGAGCCACCGATTTCGCCGTCGTGAGCACTTTTCAAACATTCTGGCTGAGAGGGGGAAGCACCTCTCTGGGGGGGATGTGAAAATCCCCTCCACGCCCATGTATATATAGTCATTTTTTGTCAAGTTGGTATAGTTGTTTGACAGTTGTTTGAGTATCACAATTGGTGACCTGACTGGGCGGTGGTGTGATGTTTTAGATGGCCCTGCGCTTCTTCTGGTTCGACACGCACCCCACTTTGTCGGACCGAGTGCGCGTGAAGCAGAACATCCGTCGGCTGCAGTCGCGCATGTCGGAGCTGCCCCTGCACCGCTTCACCCGCTCGGCCCGCAGTCGTCGCTCGCTGCGCTCGGGCTACGCCTTCTCGCACGGGCACGGCTTCGGCGACCTGATCACCAAGGGCACCATCATCCGCGAGTGGCGCGAGTACGCCGCAGCCAGCGCCACCGCCAAGGCCCCCATGGCCAGCATCCCCGAGGCCCTCGAGCGCGACTCGCCCCCCTTCGGCCTGCCCCCCGACGGCAGTCTCTACGCCAGCACCCTCAGCGACTCCAACTTCGACCCCAGCGGACGACCACGACAAACTCTGCTCGCGAGTCCTCGCCCCCCTCCGCCCTGTAGTCTCCAACCCCTCCCCCGCACATGCTGATGATGCCGTGAGGAGGGGCTATGGTGGTGTGATTGTGCAGTGCACTCTACAACCATACAGTTGTGCCGACCAAATACCAGCGCACATGTCCGCTCGGCCGGCCACTAGCTACATAGATCTAGGTGGCGTATACAACCTTTCCCTTGTGGCCGACGAACGGACATTGGCTGCGAGTATAAACAGGGTTTTTTTTGTTGACAGTGAAAAATCAGCCACGCTGAGCCTGTTTGTGCGATTTCTTGTCCTACGTCAAACTACTGTAAAAGTTTTACACCCGGATTTGAAAAAAAAACGACTAGGATTTGGCTGATAGAACAACTCTCTATCTGTGTAAACTATGCCTGTACACGGGGTCTCGGTCTGGGTGTTAGGGCTTGTTTCAGAATTTTCGAAATTTTAGGGGGGCTTGCCCTGGCGTGTCGACGATACTTGAACTGACAAAAACGCAAAAATTTTCAATTATATCATTTTTCATTTTCGTATGTAGTTCCAGTCTCAAAGTCGAAATATTACTTTTCATGTGAAAAAACGGTCAATTTTTACCTAAAAAATGCTAAAATACACACTTTTAAAAATTTAGACAACTTACCCTTAATTTACACAGCAAATTTTTAATTTACACAACATTTACACAGTGCCAATTTTGAAAAAAATCCCTGAATTTATTTAAATAAATAAATGAAGCATAATATACTCGTGTAGCAGGGTTTTTTTTGTGCAAAACCCTGTGCAAATGTACACTTTTTTAAAATTTTGCACACAAAAATTAAAATTTTGCACAATAATGCACAGTGCCCGATGGGCCTGGGATATGCTCAAAATGCACTGTTTCTAATGCCAAATCGAAAAAAAATTCTGGGGGCTGCCGCCCCCAGACCCCTGCATCTACTGGCATAACTGGCGGCATCATCAATGGCGGCAGATTTTTATACTGCTTCTTGGCAAAAGGTACAATGATTTGCGTAATTGCTGTTCAAATTGCTAAAGTTTTATTTTTCTAAAAATCGTGTTACACATCGTGTTGTCAAAAACCATAAGTCTCTAGCTCCCCAGACCTCCACAAACTACGGCATCTACGTTTCTAAACTAAATTGTCTCACGAAGTGGGGGGAATTGCTTTGCTCCACCCATTCTGAAAATTTCATAGATCTGCCACTGATATGATTTTATGTATGTATATATATATATATATACATATATATATAATATATATATGTATATATATATATATATATATATATATATATATATATATATATATATATATTATAACGTAACAAGGGCATACATACCAAGGGGGGATGGTGAAAATTTCCGCCCCAGAAATTTTTTCCAGTAAAATTTTACACAAGGGACCCCCATTGAATGGGACCCCCAACAAGGGACCCCCATTGAATTTCATGGCCCGGCCAAAAAAATTTCTACATTTTCAGGGGAATGCCGCCCCAGATCCCAGCAATGACCCAGAACAATTCGTAAACAGTTGCTGATCAAATGTTTTTCAATGCAAAATTTATTTCAAAATTCGATACATAAAAGCTCTGGCTTCTTGGGACTGCCGCCCCTAGGCCCCGCAATCACCCAGATTCGCCAACAAAGTGTTACTTAAAGTTGCTTTTTTAATGAAAATTTTATTTTAAAATTCCACAAAAGCTGTGGCTTTTGGGGGCCTGCCGCCTCCAGACCCCCGCCAATTATGGCACACACATTTTTGAAAGATTAATTTAAGGAATGTGGGTCGGCTTCCCTACGCTCAAAAAATTTCTTGGATCTGCATCTGACAGCCATTGTGTTAATGCCAGTAATTTCCAATATTTAGAATTTCAGCACACCAACATAAACATAGCATCAGGAGTGGCATGGCGCCCTGGGCGGCTGCACCCACATATTTCAATCTCCTAAATGCCACGGCACTGCTTACAGCCAATTATGCGGCGAGGGCCAACAATTGCCACCCATTGCACTGAGCGCTTCTCAGCGCCCAAACTATAGCTTGAGATATGTGTATGTGTGTGATGTTCGTGCAATATAAAAATGTATTTTGTAACCACATTAGCATTATGTACTGTAACTGTAACATTTATGTGCTGTGTATGTATATTAAAACAGTTGGAAATTGTATACTTTTGATAAGATTTTATAACGGCACGGTTTAGCTAGTGATTGGACAGTAAGCCAACAGCAGTCGGGCCCTTCAACACCGTTTCATCGAGCATTTAATTATGCATTTCTGTAGAGTTTTTATTTCTGAAGCCGAAAAATTGTGAAAACTAGATAAGAAAAATGCCCTACGGGATGCTAATAGCATAATAGGCCGATAGGCTAACTGCTCGTTCACCGTTTACTTATAGCTTTAACGTGCCTGAAGCCGAAAAATGACCTGCTAAAAGTATGGAAACTAGAGATTTTTGATTGACCAATAGGCCGCTTGCTGCGCCCTATTATTGCGGGAACCATCGGCTCTCACAGTCAGTTAACCGTCAGAAGTTGAAAGGCTATTGAAAGTCGTCGGGATCATCTTGAGGGCAATTCCCACGGGCGTGCATTTTGCTCCATGGCGAATTTGCTCCAAGCGTTCTTAGGAGCTGGCGCATGGTACAATTAGAATGTTCACGCGCACACTGCCTGCTGCATTGTGTGAAATAATGCAGCAGGCAGTGTGAATATTGTAATCAAAGAAAACGCCCGCTGATGCGCCCTCGTGTAAATTGTCCTTTAAGGACTCGAAACCGAAAGCTTAGCGTATAATATATATATATATATATATATATATATATATATATATATATATATATATATATATATATATATATATATATATATATATATATATATATATATATATTGCAATTATGATTCTTGCGAATATGGGCTTAATTTTATTAGTTTTTTTGTGCAACGCTGAGTGAATCCTTTATCCAGGCTTATACGGCTGTCGGAATGTTCGGAATGTAGGTCTGCAAATTCTGTTGAAGTAATGTATAACATAGTCATTGCAGTTAATTCTATAGCCATACACTGCCCCTACATTTATGACAAAATATGCGGTGAATAATTTGATTTATATACTTAGCACATTGCTCTTGGCACAGTATATGTAATATGTATGTAGATTAGTGCTCTTGCTGTAGAGAAAGACGCACATTCCGCTCTTAGGGTCGATTGATACTTAGTTTTTACCGGTGCTAATACTATAAGCTGGCAAAATTTTGAAAGAATTTTTTCACTAATGTTTAAAAAAATACGCATATAAGCATGTGGAGTGATTATTTCCTAATTTTGTCCGATGAACGAACATTCATATTGTATGAATCCTTTGAGTTATTGTTATTGCCGTCGACAACGGACAGCATTGTAAGAATCAGTGACGTCGAGAACATTTATCGAGAAACGCAGTTGCTGCAGCCGTGGTTCCCGCAATAATAGGGCGCAGCAAGCGGCCTATTGGTCAATCAAAAATCTCTAGTTTCCATACTTTTAGCAGGTCATTTTTCGGCTTCAGGCACGTTAAAGCTATAAGTAAACGGTGAACGAGCAGTTAGCCTATCGGCCTATTATGCTATTAGCATCCCGTAGGGCATTTTTCTTATCTAGTAAAGTGATTCTAAAGTCACTGACTCCAGGGTACTGAGTCTGTGCTAGCAGTAGCAAGTAATTCTGGTACTGTAGTACATTAATGAAGCTTATTATCTCACGGTTTCAGCAGGATGTTGAGCGCAAACGGGCCGTGGTACAGGCGGCGGTCGTTGCTGCTGCTGTAGCTGCATAAATTCCTCAGGGTATTCTGCCTCAGATTGAGCGTGCATATTGACATAGGTGCCCCCGATGCCGGTGTTAAAAAACGGCTGCATGACAGTACTGTATTGAGAATCGCAAGTTTCGCGTTTCATCCGCAGACGTTTCATCATATAGCCAACGGCCGCGTATTCAAGCAGCGATGCAAAAACTGCAATTACAAGACATTTGTTATTATGGCTGATTGATTTTTAAAGTATTCGTCGTATCAAGAGTACATAATAGCGTCTCACTCTATATAGAAGAAGAGTGAGACACTCTCCAGCTTGCCTGTGTTCTAGCAAAGGCAGATGCGCTGGTCGTTTTCAGGCTACATGTTGACATTTTATGCAACATGTGACTGGCCAATCAGAAGCAAGCTCTTACTCTCTGATTGGCTAGACGCCTGTGCACGTGCTCCAATCATAAATCGAGATAGGGATAAAAGGTTAAAAACTCATTATTCATTTATAGTCTGCTTGCAAAAACATTGTTTGCAAATACCTTCGGGGATATTTTGGCAAACTTTCAGCGAAATTGATTGGGAAACTTTTAAGAAATTCAGAAAGGTTTATATCTCAATCAATTTCACTGAAAGTTTGCCAAAATATCCCCAAAGGTATTTGCAAACCATTTTTAATGTTTTTGCAAGCAGACTATGAATAAATAATGAGTTATTAAGCTTTTATCCCTATCTGAATGCTTATCAACGCATCAGCGATTATATACGTTACGCACAGAATCTACGTGCTGATTGACCAGCCACATGTTGCACAGAATGTCAACATATAGCCTGAAAACGACCAGCGCATCTGCATGTGCTAGAACACAGGCAGGCAAGAGAGTGTCTCACTCTTCTTCTATACAGAGTGAGACGGTATTATGTACTCTTGGTCGTATTTTTGTGAAAATCAATATATATGACTTGTTTATTTGAGTTCTGTAAATAAGAAACTAAGTAGATCTAGTAATTCTGGCCAACCCCTTATGTCTACTTTGTTGGTTATTGTTTTTCTTGGCTATCTCCGAAAATGGCAGCTATGACCACATCCATATCTGCGATAGTTAGCTGCTTTGACTATGGTGCTGGAATTACATATTGCGACAATAGCGAAATTGTGGACTTTCGCCTTAGAAATCTAGAAAATTGATGAAACTTTTTATCTGTCTATAATCTATATCTATGTTTGTGTCTACTTTCACTGAGAAGTTTTAATGTCTATCGCAAACCCCAGTCATCTCAAAAAATGTAGCCAACCTCGCTTCAAAAAGCGACTTAAACTTCTGTAACTTTCTTTAAGAATAGAAGCAAAATTGACAAATATCGTTAAAAAGTTACTTAAAAAATGCAAAAAAGTAGCTTAATTTTAGCGCCTCCGTAAACGAATACTTGGATTGTATATTATGCTGATTAGACCTACCAATAATGAAACAAGTTCCTAGATACACGTCTATTGATTTAACATAGGAGACTTTTGGCATGGCAGCGTTGGTTGACGTCATTAGTGTCGTCATTGTCAGCACCGTGGTTACCCCTGAAAAAGTACGATAAAATGGTTTTAAGCCATACTTGGTTCATACTTGTCCTTAAGGACAAACGGTCAAGGATAGACTCAGGGACAAGGACAAATTTAGGGCAATCTCCATAACAGCTGCAGGGTCTTTGGTACTGTGCAGCGTACTGAATCATCAAATCCTAGTATCATGTTTGCTTGCTAAACTTTTGTGGGAACACTTAGTTAAAAAAAGGTTCTTAGTTTCCTATGTAATCTTGTTGCTTTGACTCACATTATGAAGAGTTCGCAATTTGTACACATATTTAGTTTGTGATCAATTTGTTAGGTATTTCTCTACCAATGGCTACTCTTGCTTGTGTAGCCTCGCGATTTAGCCAAAATGACACCCAGGATATGATTACAATGAGAGATGAAGGAAGGTAGATTTGGATTAGATAGAAGCCAATATTGCGAGAGAACGTGAAGTGAGCTGAGAGACGGGAATAATTGCCTGAAATCAATTTATGTAAATACATTCAAAATTTGATTTTTTTGCTGAAGACCTTTGCCCAATAGTTCCTTTTCCCTTTGATAGTTCAATCGTTAAAAACACTGTACATATTTTTAGACAGATACGTCTTCATTCTTCCGATGATTTTAATTCCATTTGCATTCGCCTTTTATCTTGAAAAAAGTGGAAGGAACCTTGAAACTTGGTATAATGGTAATACATATTTCGGTTTTATCCGAGTCCTACAGTATTGAGAATAAGTTGAAAACGATTTTCAAACAATCTGACAATTTCCATTTCTGTAATTTGGCTTAGTGTATTCGTAGCGTGCTGTAACCTGGTTATTGCGGCACGCTGTAGCGTGCAACCTACTTATACTGCACGCTGTAGCGTTCAGTATAGTAGGTTGCAGCGTGCAGTATAAGTAGGTTGCACGCTACAGCGTTACGCCCTACTTATACGCACGCTTGCGGGAAATAAGCAAAGAAAAAATAAGACAGGAGGAATGGAACTACAGCCATCTCATGTACGCGGTTTCCTAATCTTCACCATCTTAACCACTAGGCCAGCTCTCCAACACTGACATCAATTTGCATGATATTTTTCGCATAGGCAGCGGCAGTGTAGTGGACTTCATTTTGCACTGGCTGTGCTGTGTATGTAGTTATATCGCTAGGTACGTACATACATTCAGTATGCATGTCGACAACTACCAAAGTGACCTAGCAAGACTGTAGCCTAATGGATAAGGTGTCTGACTGAAATCAGAATATTGTGGGTAAGATCCCCACCAGTCTTGAAGTCTTTTCTGAAAAAAATCACTAAAAATTTTTACGTACGTTTTTAAAACCAAATTACAAGAAACTTATGACACTGTTTGTTGTGGCTAGAAGTAGTGACTGATACACATGTGTGAAACACTAGTGAATGTGCACTCGGAGTTTCACAGACACACACTGCATATTGATGGCTTATAACACAGACAACAGTGCCATAACCCACACTTAAATGTACGTTCTAATTCTTACTAGTTGTTTTGTTCTACTTTTCTAGTATGCACTATTGTTAAAACAATTACCAGTGCTAAAATAAATGATTCTTTGCACGAAGCTTCTTTCTCCCAGTGTGAATTGCGCACAGGTGAATGTATGGAGAGACCTCCACAGATGTCTTGCCAGACATCCAGTACTATCATTATATCTTTCGTGGAGTACCCGTCTGAAAACACTGGGCTTACAGCAACATTTCCGAAAAAAGCAGAAAAGCAAATAAATATTAAGCCTAAAATGATGACGAACAGTTTTCAGAAGTATGTATGATCATCGAATGTCAAATTACCTATTTTATTTTGATGCAAGTGTAAAAATAAATAATAAGAAAATTATATATATATATATATATATATATATATATATAATTTATTTCTATGTGTTTTTACACTGAGTTATTCCAGATATGCCTATGCCTAACTAAGCATGCTTCTAGGTAGGTATATTAACCTGTGGAGAGTCACTCAATGGAAACTAGA
>JASANF010006988.1:0-28745 GCA_030248245.1 Trissonchulus sp. WLG1_4 | reverse complement strand
TCAGGGATCGACCGGAACCCTAAAACTACCGGAACCGGAACCGGAACCACTTAAAAATACCGGAACCGGAACCGGAACCGGAACCGGAACCCCCTTCAAAAAGACCCTATATTTTGCAATATTTTCAAAAAAAATTTTTTGTTTACTTTTGCTCACATTTTTTGAGTGCCCTTCTGACAGTCCCTAAATTTCAAAATACGCAAAAAATTCCCTGCTACCCCCTTTGTAAAAGATTACAGAATTTTTTGAATTGTGTTAAAATGCACTCAAAATTTTTTCCAATTTTAACGCCAAAACCGACACTCCTGAGCATGGGCGTAGCCAGGATTTTGAAAAGGGGGGGTCGCACCTTGTCCACTTTTTTGCTCACTCATTGATAGCAATTTTGAAGTTGAAAAGAAGTTTTTAGCGATCCTAGTACTTACACGCGCATTGTAAACGCAAGACCACTGAGCCATAGGTTGCAGTGGTCAGGGGCCGGCAGCTCCAGAAAAAAATTGAGATTTTTTCAATTTTTAGACCAAATTTGGTCAACTAGAGACGTACATATCAGAAATTTTTTCAGGCCGGACGTTTACAAACGCAAGATACTAAACTTCAAAGTTGTAGAGGTTTGGGGCCGGCAGTCCCAGAAAAAAATTGGCGATTTTTCCAATTTTTAGATCGAATTTGGTCAACTGGAGACGTATCAGAAATTTTTTCCGACAGAAAAATTAAAACAAAAGATGGTAACGACACATCAGACAGTGTGTTGCACAAGTAAATGTAGCATAATGTACTCGTGTATACATGCATAGGCTTTGACGAAAGATATTAGCAAAGAATAGTAAGCTACAGAGTCGCAGGGGTCTGGGGCGGCAGCCCCCAGAAAAATTTTTTGAGTTTTAGGCCAAATTTGGTCAATTGGAAACGTATCAGAAATTTGTTTACGCCGGGCGATAAAAACCAAAGGGGGACCCTTGTTGATAATTTCTTCAGGTTCGACCAAAAGGGGGGTCGCGTTGCGACCCCCGCGACCCCCCCCCGCCCTGGCTACGCCCATGCTCCTGAGCATACGTCGTTCAAAAAGAATCCTATTTTCTGACCAGAGTGCAATCGACAGTGATTAATACTCGGATACGGATACTCGTACAGTAACAGTGCATTACATACATGTATGTTGGATCATCATGCATGAGCTTTGATGAAAGAGAATAAGAAAGAAGACTGACTAAACAAGCCACGGAGTCGCAAGAGTCTCGCCAGAACAAAATCTGGAGAAATTTTTTATTTTTACGCCGATTGTGGTCAATTGGAGACCTATCGGAAAATTTTCATGGCCGAACAACACAAAATTGAAGGCAAAACTCTATCAGATATTTTGCGGTTCCGGTTCCGGTACTTTTGAAATACCGGAACCGGAACCGGAACCGGAGCCAAAAAGTACCGGAACCGGAACCGGAACCGGAACTCCGGTCGATCCCTGATATATGTATATATATATATATATATATATATATATATATATATATATATATATATATATATATATATATATATATATATATATATATATATATATATATATATATATACATATAACATATATATTTATAGATTGTCTCTGAACACGCTGAACACGCTGTAAACTTTACCTCAACTTGCTAATCGCCAATCACTATATAGATTTCCTAATTTAAACCGTTTAAAATGGATAGTTTTATCTCATCTTTTTCGTGCAAAAGCAAATTCATCGTGTTTATGGCAATATTGTCACTGGTACTGGTGTCCAGCAACCTCCGGCAGCTTTTACTATAATGATTTAGATTTCTCTCGGCCCTGTCTGCTCATTTGCATTATTCATAGGAACAAAAACTTGCTAGCTATCTCGCATCTCTCATATTTCTCTGTTTCCTTGTTACATTATTTGACTGACTTTTTACGTGTCCTTGCAGATATTCCACGTGCTGTGCATGCTGGCCAGCTATGATCAAATGTGGGCCTGCTATACGGATATGCAAAACCGTCGCGCCTTGCTGGAAGCCAATCACCACGGCGTGGGCATGGGCCAGTTCCAGTTCGGCCTGACCGTGGCCGTGCTGCTCATCAACTGCGCCATTACGGCCTTCTTCATTCTGCGCCTCATCAGCATTCGTAGGCGGGGCTTGAAGCCCATTAGCTCCGCCTCCTCCCAATTAGCTCAGTCAGCTGACAATGATGGACAGACAGAGGCTGACAAACCGGCGACCTGGAGCGTGTCCAATGGATCAGCTCCGGTCGGCCTTCGCCTGTCACAAGATGGCCTTGACCCCGCCTCCAATCCGAACCAGAGAATGGGCTCATTTTCTGACGATACCGCAGACCTGCTGTTTGACAGTCTGACCAGTATATGCAGTAGTGGAGGTGCTGTCACCTCTGTTCGTACCAATCATACGCTAGTCAACAGTGATTCACCAGCCGAGGATGAGGACGCTTTTATTAGTTTTTCCGGGCTCAATCAGCCAGCCACTGGGCAGAAGCCTGAGGCAAAGGAAACGAGACTGAGATCCTGCGGCCAACGACTGTCCAGTGTTCGTGACATTTGATTAGGTACTATTTTTGATAGGCTTATTACTACTGTTCTATTTATCGTCACATTTTTAGTTTTTCCTTCTTCGTGCGCCATTGGACGTTTATATAAAGTGCGTGACTATTATTATACATAGCATATCATACTTACAAATCTAGTACGTTTGGTGTTTAAGGGGGCGCTCCGGGAATCAAGGATTTGGGAAGTATTTTTTAAAAACAGCCAAAATGACCTATCATTCTTGAAGGAAAGTTGCCCAAAATACTATTTCTGATGTTTTGACATGCATATCTCCACAGCAAAAAATTTGTAAAAAATTGGACAATTTACTGATTTTATTCGACTTTTACACAAATTCAGCAAGTAAGCCAATGCATCAGCGCTTTTTGAGGTTTTCCTAACAGACGATACGTAAATTTTATTAGTCGTAATGAAAAATTAAAACAATTTTATTGCGTTCTGTGCAAAAAAATCGCACAAGAAACCATTTTCAGAAGCAGCAGACTCAAATATAGGCTGTGTGAATACAAAACCAATTTTTCGGCATCCGATTATAAAATGCTGGTAAGATATTTTTCTACAAAACTTTGCACAATTATAGCCTTAGGCTCTGCGCAGTTGAACAATTTTTTAGTTTTTTAAGATAAAGCTTTTTTATATGAATTTTATTGCTCAGAGTTCGACTTCGAAAACACATAATGACAATTTTTATCCAAACCCGACATAAATGTTAAAAACCAAAATAATGTTCAACTAGAGAAGCACATAAGCTACATTTTGGTATATAAAGTGTGACTATACGCAAAGTATAAGCAGAGTTATCGTTTGCCGAAAATTCACTCACGTTTGGTGCTCTGGGAGTCACGTGACATGATGACGTGATTTGAAATTTTGCCTCCAGTGTTCTTTTGTGCCATACTACATATATGTATAGTAAAGTTTGACATTTGCCAACTTTTTTGCCAATTTTCTGTGTAACTCCCGATTCCCGGAGCGCCCCCTTAAGGAATATATTGAAAAGTTGAGTCTGTAAAAAACTATTAGCTTCGATCAGTATACATAATTATTTCAATCCGTGGATTTTTCATTTGGGTTGGGATAATCAGATCCTCTATATTATTATGATAGTCTGTCACGAGTTCTAAAAACAATGTTTTGTTCGCACTAACTTGGGATTAAAGTTCATTTCGAAATAACTGACAAAAATATTTTTTGGATTGCAAAACATTGTCTTGTTATCCTATCCTTTATATGTTTGCCAAAAAAATACGCGCGAACCTGTGATCAATACCAACAGTTTGTGAACTTAGGCATAAGTTATTGATTTGACATTTGACTTACAAAAGGCCCGTGTGGGATACCAAACGTAACGCCTTCATTTAAATCGAGCTGTGTTATTTTCTAGTGTATTTGTATTATATAATATTTTATGGAATTTAGTCATCTGTAGTTAAGGTCCGTTTAGAGAATTTTAGCATTCGTAGTATTTAGCTCTGTTTGAATCTATGGCATGTGATTAATATTTTTGAAATACTGAATATTATAATATGCTTTCGTTTTTACCGTTGTCCGTTAAAAAATTATGATTAACGCTGAGGCGTATCTTTTTGAAATATTGACAAATTTGGACGTGTCAAAATCATTGCGCTTTGTGTTTGTATTATTTGTTTCCGTGTTAATGCCTCTGCCTCAGACTAGAATATGTTCTCCGATTAAAAATGTAGGAAAAATGTCATCCTGTCATCGATTTACCCGTGATTTGAGGATAATTTCTTATGGTCGATTCAAACTTTTAGACGAATATTCGTTCGGCCGGCAAAAGAACGATAATTTGCCCCATTAGTTGTGGCGTTTTTTGTGATTTTGCCATTTTAAACGGACATATACTGCCGTAAGTAAGACTTTATTTTCACCCTAACCCGGATTCCTTAATTGCAAAAGACAGTGACGCGCTTAAGTATTGTTGCTATATTTGTAGACAGTATTGAATTGGACAAAATTGCAGCAGTTATTCGGATTTTTTGGACTTGTTTTCTAATGCTTGTTACTTGTACTTGCTGTTCTTTTCTTGTACACATTGTTATAGGTCGCTGTCGGCTGTGTATTTAGTATTTTGTTCAAAGCAGGTCTGTGCTGTAATTGTTGATTGATTCTTAATAGTTTATATACACCTACTGCATACATTTTCTGTTTTATTGAATTTACATCAACTGAATTATTGACTGACTAAACTACTATATAATACTAGATTATATAGCATATATATGCCTGATGGTAAATGGTCGATTTAAACTGAGCTGCTCAGTGCTCAGTTGACGAAAGTCTGTTATTGGTGTACATGTTCAAGTTTACAGTTTCACCGCCTGAACACATACAGCTTGAGAATGAACCGACCTGTAGTGGGAGCGTTACAACCACTTAAATGTATTACTTTAATGTTGGTACGAAGAAGCAAAGTAGATTTTATGGTGGCAGCATTTGTGCTTTGTGTTTGTACAGTTAACAGTATTTATTTACTATTTTAAGAACAGTCGTTAAAAACACAGACACTATGCCATTATGGACAAGTTTTAAGCCTAAATCTATTGTACAAATTCTGAAAGCAAATTTTGAAAGTTTAAATTATCTGCACAGAAGGCTTTGCCTAAGCACTATCCTTTGCACATTTGCTGCTAGCCACCCCTGGTGCGTGCTGATAATTATTCACCTGGGACTACACTGCTGCGGGTATATGCCAGCTTTCTTTATTAGCTAACAGTATAACATATTTTGTAATATGTATTGTTCCGCCTTACTTAATTTGGCTTGGGTTCACAAAAGATCTCTTCTGAAAAACAAACTTCACCTTTTTTCACCTATTGGAATGTAGTTTTCAAATTGAACATGAATTCAAAAAATTAGATTTTTCACTGTACATAGAGGGTCATATTCTGCTAAAAACTGCTCAGACACAGAAATCAGTGTTCAAAACTGTTTTTATTTGAATTTTATCTAAATTTTTTTGTCATGTCTTCAAGGTCAAGCATGACTGAATCGGGAAAGTAAAGACCTTTTTGTGTCTACGAAAATACCATTCCTGTGATTGTTTTAGTACAGTAGTTTCAGCCAATTTAATGTGATTGTTTTAGTACAGTATTTTCAGCCAATTTAAACTAGTTGTTTTATCATATTTATAGTTTATTATGCTTTATGTAAATATGCAGCTTAGCTTTTTGTAGCTTCGTTGTTCTGTTTTCAAATTCTATGCACATTATCAGTTTATCACTTATTTTCATACCAGTTGTCCACTGCATTATGTGCTGGACATATTTATTCACGTCTGGCGAAAGAAATTGGTCATTTTTACAAGTGATAGGGTTTAAGGCTAGTTTTATTGTCACTAAAACGCAATACGGACACGGATTTTTTAGTTTTTTCAATCTTAATCTCCATCCTGGCTTTATGATCTGTTTGCGGTTCTACACTAATTATCATTCTGATTTAATTCAAATATCAAATGTCTGTACACTATACTAGTATAAACATGCATACTTCCGTTACCTTAATAATAAAAGTCTTTGTTTGCCTTTTGACTGTGACAGTGTTACGTGTAGGGCGCAATTTAGTCTTGGATATTGGACCCCGGTCTGAAAATGGACCCTAGTGCCAAATCACCAAAATTTCGCTTCAACTGCAGTTTTCGGCCTATAAGAGCCCTGTTGGGTCTACTCAACCTCAACTTTTGACTTGTTGGGTTGCCGACCCCTGCAAAGCAGGGTACAACCCATTGCATTCGCTTTCTGTATGCTTTTGTTAATTTTTGATACCTCAAGGGTCCCCCCTTGTGAACTTGAAAAAATTTTGGTAATGGATTTGTGACCCTCTGGACTCCCATACTGACTCATCTATGGGGGGGGGGGGGTTAAAATGGGTCACTTTTTCAACATTGCGAATTTTATGTTTTTTGGGGCAATTTGACCGCCTAAACACGAATCTGAACTCCATTTGTGTGTGCGACTCTCGTGAAAACCTGTGCGACCGCTTCTGCTCCAGATAACCAAGGGGTCCAATTTTCGAAATTGGAATTTTGAAGTCCCCAGTGTTAATTTGGGCACCTGAACACGAATCCGAGGTTCATTTTTGTCTAGAACCCTCTGAAACTAGTACAAATGGTTCAAAATTTCAAAATTGATATTTGGATGCTAGGGCAATTTGTGCCCCTGAACGTGAACCCTATGGTCTGTTTTATTGCAGGATCAACCAAGAAATTGCCAGCAGGCCACAACAGGTTTCAACCTATGCAGGTACTGCAGGCAACGGCAGGTGCTCTGGAGCAGAGGCGGTCGCACAGGTCTTCATGAGTCGCACACACAAATGGAGCTCAGGGCCCGATTTATCGAAGCAAAATGTTCGTCGTTGAAAATGCTCGTCGTTGAAAATTTTGGATTGATCGAAACATTTTCAACGACGAACATAACACGTAATTATAGGACAAATGTTCGTCGTTGAAAAACAAATGTTTGTCGTTGAAAAACAAATGTTCGTCGTTGAAAAACAAATGTTCGTCGTTGAAAAACAAATGTTCGTCGTTGAAAAACAAATGTTCGTCGTTGAAAAACAAATGTTCGTCGTTAAAAAACAAATGTTCGTCGTTGAAAAATTTTCAACGGCGAACATTTCAACGGATGTCTTGAGCTCCGTTGACATGTTCGTCGTTGAAAATTTTTTCAACGACCAACTTTTGTCTTTTAGAACATAATAATGTTCTCAAAAACCAAAGCTCGTCGTTGAAAAATTTTTCAACGACGAACAATCTCAACGACGAACTTTCAACGACGAACATTTGTTTTTCAACGACGAACATTTGTTTTTCAACGACGAACATTTGTTTTTCAACGACGAACATTTGTTTTTCAATGACGAAAATTTGCTTTTTCAACGACGAACATTTGATGTTTCGATAAATCGGGCCCAGATTCGTGTTCAGGCGGTCAAATTGCCAGGGGGTCAGGGGTCGGCAACCCAACAAGTCAAAAGTTGAGGTTGAGTAGCCTTGACAGGGCTCTTATAGGCCGAAAACTGCATTTGAAGCGAAATTTTGGTGATTTGGCACTAGGGTCCATTCTCAGACCGGGGTTCAAAATGTGGGGGGGGGTACCCCCGCTACGTTTTGCAACGGGGTCCAATTTGTGGGGGGGGTACCCCTGCCACGTTTTGGACCGGGGTCCAATTTGTGGGAGGGTAGGGTACCCCTGCCAAGTTTTGGACCGGGGTCCAATTTGTAGGGGGTACCCACCACGTTTTGACCACTAGCGTCTGATTTTTTTTTTGGGGGGGGGGTACCCCTGCCACGCTTTGGACCGGGGTCGGGTTTGTGACGGGGGGTGCCCCTGCCAAGTGTTGGACCGGGGTCCAATCTGTGGAGGGGGTACTATAGTCCAATTCGTGGCCTGTTTTTGGAGTTAATGGTCGCAGGTTCTAATTTTGACCCCTGCCAGGAATTGGTCGAGTGTCATAGTTTTAGAGTTTCATATTTTTTAGTTTTAGAGATGCCCATATTTAAGATCTGATTTTTTGAGCAATTTTGATGTCCTTGTACCGTGGCTTTAATTTTTTTGCTTGCTCTTGTAAAATAATTCAAAAATCTGGGGGGAGGGTCCAGGGTTGGCAGTCTCGGTCTCGGTCTCGGTCTCGTAAAAAACCCGAGACTAGGCTGGTCTCGGTCTCGGTCTCGGTAGCAAAACCGAGACCTGCCATAGGGTGGTCTCGGTATTTCAGATGAGACTTGAAGTTTTCAAAATTTTCCAAAATCACGAAGATTTTTTATAATTTAAGTTTCCGCATAGAATGCTAAGCATGAAATGGTCAAATCTGTCTGCTGCAGAAGACAGTCAGTTCACCGGCAAACTTTGGCTAACTTCAAGTTCAAACTTTATATATAAAGCTACATTTTTTAATTAAAGTTTGAGCTCGAATGGGTTGTCTGACTTAGCGATGTTGCCAATTGTATGTGGAACCTCTCAAGCCTACATATATAAACAGTAAAAATACTGCCCATCATTTGCCAAATAGTGCTACATAAGTTCTTAGCTGATTTGTAAGTAAAAATTTGCGGGCTTCTGCAACTTTACTAAGCGCGAATTGGGTGGCAGTCTAATTGAATTTCTTGAGCCCCAACCTTTAAACGCATGTCAAAACATTAAGTATCTGAAAAAACCTAGGCACAATCAAATGCTCTTTGGGCTATGGAGTGGTTGGGGCATCAAACATTCCCCCCAGATATAAAAAAGTGTCAACGAAAGAAACTTTTCTGGTCCGTGTTGATGCCCCTATCAGAACTTATGATAGTAGCACCACTGAACCAGCGCAGAGGATTCTACGCTGGCACCCGAGTCAGACTTCCAAAATGCCAATATATGCAATGCACTATAAAACGCCTTGTGGCACGCGAAGAAGTGTGCGAAACTTTTAAAACATTCCAAAAGTTGACAGAATAGCGGGAAAATAATCCTATGTATTGCCACCGTCAATCACCTAACTCTCATGCATTTGGTCGTTACAATGTTCAGTTTCGCGCAACTTCGCAAGTCATACACTCATACAACCTAACCCAATGGTCACTTTTTTATAACTTAATTACCAATTTTTCACGTTTCCAAGTATCTCAAATTTTTAAAATTGAAACTTGAAAAAAGGTTTCCAAAGGGCTGGTCTCGGTCTCGTAGGTCTCGTTTGGGTGGTCTCGGTTGCCTGGTCTCGGTCTCGGTCTCGGTTGCAAACCCGAGACTTGCCAACCCTGGGAGGGTCCCTGACCTTTCCCGTATTAAACTGTGATTGCACCTTTGAAAACAGATGTCTGATCTGATGCCACCGATCCCGATCCCCTACGCCTTAAAAGCCCCGTTGGCCCGTTTACATCATCACAAACAATAAACCAAAACCGCCGGGTCCTCCTACTCGAGGAAATTCTGTAATTATAAAACATGTCACTGAAGAATGCATGGATAGATTTTATTCCTGAATTTTACATCAATAACGTGCACAATAATTTTAGTTTTCAAGTGAAGACGCACTTATTGTGTCAAAAGTTTTCAAAATGTCCAAGAAATATTTTAATCGTTGTAGAATTCGTTCTGATTGGAGTAGCATCATCAAATCTTGAACAGGCGGTCCTTCAACGTATCCTGTTAAAACATAGCGCACATAACGCATTATTAGAGGTCGGTTCACGCCTGCTTCCTGCGCAGTTGTTTTCAGGATCTGAAAAGAATTACACCAACACAAAAGTCATTTCTGAACCACTGCAGCCGTACATAGCTAACTTCTAAAAAAAGCTGCAGTTGCATACAAATTGTTTGCTCATACATTTGATAGAGCGTTTTCCTCAAAAATATTGAGATTATTCAGACTTCAGAACGTCTGAATCTGGAGAAGGGGACTTGTCATACAGTCCATGTCTATATCTGTTCGTAAGACTGCAAGGCAGTGCAGAAAAAACAGTCCTGAATTTCACGTCTTCTAGTTTGGCGCACACCCAAAAAATAGTCTCCACTCTCCAGTGACAGCTCAGTAATTATACACCACTCGTAAAATATGATTTTAATAAACAAGAACGGACGCAACGGGTTTAAGATAATACAAAAATGAAACAGTAGTTCAATGGCTGAGCGGACATACGGCTCTAACTAGGACTGGAACATTGTAAAAAGTTCGAGTCGTGTTGATAAAATATCTTCAACACTCACTTTAGAGCATGACTGTTTAGTTAGTTCACCAGCAGAAGATGCGATTGCTTTGTGCAGCAGCATAGTCAGTTGTTGTAAAACGGCAACACTGAGTTTGCTGCAAAATTGACTCAATTCAGACATAGCTTCTTTGGCATCAATGTTAGGCTGAATCCAAAGGTACCTAAATTCGGAGCCAAACAATTGTTTCAGAGTTGCAAAACGTTCACTTGGGCCCAACAGTGCAATGATTCGCAGTAAATATGCTTCGTCAGTTTCACCTAAAATAAAGATAATAACGCAATGTGATGCTTCAAATTCCACGAATGTTAGTCGTGTGTTCTTGTCTGATCTAATGGTGATCAGCGTCTATATATATTTTTTGCGGATTGGAAGCTCTGGCGAGCCCCCCTCCCTAGTTCCCCACCCCACGGGCAGCTAAAAGGACAACATAGAGCCCGGGGTGCTGATGCTGATGTTGGCAATAAGTTGTAGAAATGTAGAGTGGTTTTGAAATTTGATGCGAGTCAGTAGTCCAACACCCATGTATGACCCGATAGATCTTTTCTTTGTTGGAATCTGTAATCCTACTGTCTACCCCAAAAATTTCGACACTTCCTGGCCGTTTCACATTTTTAATCCCACCACCTACTACGAATTTGACACCAATACACAGCGAATGAATAGAAGAATAATGGCTCATCCGGTGAGCCTTGCTTCATGTGTGGTCCTGCCCTGCGTGAGTTGTCCCTAACTAATGAACATAATCATAATCCTATGTTTTTTTCACAAAATAATCCTTCACATGATAATCTTTTTTATCACACTCACTCGCAGTTTTAATCTTCATATTCAATTATGTTACGCTTGAAATGAACTGAGCTAGACTGTTCCACTAGAGCTAGACTGTTCCACTAGCTAGAATGCTATCAAAAAATAGATTTACTTGGAGTTGCATCATGTATATTTTCTAAAACCAACTGTCTGAGTTGAGGAACCAAATGTTGTGGGTTCTGAGCAAGCAGCATTTCACAATTCATCTGGGCTAAGCGGTGCATGTCAATTTGACACGGATGTCGTGTGCAGCTGGTCAAATCGAACATTCTGCTTAGCTCCTCCAGACTGTACAGACCATCTGAAATTACACTCCAATTAGGCATAAGATTGCCAAATTCATAATGTCACTATGTCAGACGAGTTAAGGTGGTAGTAACGTTTTCGACAGTTTTGCAGGAGTAACACTTGACAACTTACGATTAATTTTCAATCAAGAATTTATAGTACGCATATTAATTTAGGAAACTATAATTTATTATGAGATAAATGCTTGCTAAAATAGCTTGAAACAATCATTTTTAATTTTCACAGAAAATATTTTTCAGCCAGTTACGACAATTTTTCGTAAATTTTATGTTTAGCTAAGCCAAAGTAGTAGCTAGTCAAAGCGGTCGTTTATTGCAAAAAGAAAAAAATGACACACGGGCATGTCAAAAACCTTCAATTTAGATGCCAAAACTTATCGTTCCGCTTTTTACTTTTTGAGATTACGTCACATTTATGTAACATTTCTTTTTTAACTAAAGTACATTACACAAAAGTCTGCAAAACTTGACAACTACAAGAAGGATTTTGTTCGAAATTTGGGATTAATTGGCACATATATGTGTCTACTTTATACCAAAATTTCAAAAATTTTGTTTGCTTAAATTTTGCGTTACATCAATTTCATTCACAGAAATCTGTAAAAATGTACTTCCGTGGACTAAATCTCAAGTCTAGATGTTGCAATATTTTCATGCGTTATTTTACATGTTTTTTAGACAATTTCTGATGTGTCAATTTTTTTATTTGTATTAATTTAGCCTATTTCGTAAAAAAATTAGATTCAAAAATTCGTATATTTTTTCAAAATTCGAAAAAATTCAAAATTAAAGGTCCGTAACTTCTTTTCTGCATTATATAAATGCACCAAACTTAGCATTACAATTCACCCTGTTATTGGCTATGTTGGTGTAAAGAATGAAATTAGTTGGAGTTACACTGTCAATTTTACAAGAAAAACAAGAAAAATGCAAAAATTCACGAAATTTGACTACTTTGACAATGTCTGCTGACTAGCTTGTTACAGAATTAAGCTAGATAATGTGCGTAAGTGTAGTTTCAGTCAAGTTCTTTAACGTGAAAAAGACAGCTATTAAATTCATTGAGCCAATCAAAAGTTATAGCATGTTATAAAAACTGTCGAAAACGTAACTACCACCTTAAGGACCCATTCCTTCACTAGATTACACGAACTAGTAATATACCTTTTTACGTTCCATGTTAATACTTGATTGACCCTTTACACTGGTAAAGAAATGAGCCCAAAGTTACTACTATATAAAAGTAGTTCAAAATGAAGCACAAATCAAACTGCCAACCACATTGGTTTACCGTTTTGCAAGCCAATACAGCCGCTAGACTTGAACAAGAAAACTTTAAAAACGTAATATCATAGATGCACATAGGGGGGGGGGGGGTCCACCCCCCCCCCCCCTCAGACATCCGGCACCCCCCCTCAACCCCCCACCCCCCCTCTGATGGCCAAGAAAGTGTCCCAAAAATGGGTAAAAAACTGAAAAATTGCAAAAAGTTTTCTCCTGCGGCCAAAAAAGTACCCCAAAAATGAGTTGAAAATCGAAAAGTTTTGAAAAATTTTTGGCTGTCGCCGAAAAATAGCCAAAACTAGGGACCACCCCCCCCCCCCTTGCGCCAGGGGTCGGGCACCCCCCCTTCGCCGATTCCCCCCGTGCATCTCTGGATAAAACCAATACTACATTAGTATAATTTCAGCAAAATAGTATGTTGTTACTTCATTTCAAAATTTTTTGTGAAAGCGTGCTTAGAAAATTCGTCGAAATCTTTACTACCACCTTAAAAACTACAAACCGATACCATAATAAATACTGCGAGGCTCATAACGTATTAAAGTAAAAACCAGTCAACCAAAAAACAGTCGTAATACCTTCACAATGTCATCGCAAGAAAGTTGAGAAGCATTACTTTATCGGTTCAAAAATAGCAGTACCGGACATACAGTAAACAGGAAGAAAACTCTTGCCATCTTGCACCAAAATACCTCTTTTGAATTCTGAAAATCCGCCACCATAGGAGCAAATAAAATTGACTAAAACGACGGGGTCATATCCCATTTCTTTGAACTGCTCCACAAAGACACTACCGGTCCTCTTTGATAGCTTCGTGCCATCAGAACCCAACAGAACGGGCAAATGGGCAAATTCGGGCAGAGGCCACTGTAAAGCTCCATAAATTTGCACATGCTTGCTGGTTGAGTAGAGCCTAAAAAGTAAGCTGGTTATTAATAAATTAGCAATATCTCCGCATTATAGCGTCAATTTAAGGTCAACAATAGTTTCGAGTTTACGGCAATACATTTCAGTACATAAGGCATAGGCAAGTAAAAAAGCTGGGCCATTCCACCAAAGCCAGCTTTCTCAAAACAAATAACCACGGGCCTTTTCAGCATCTAAAAACACCTAAAATGAGTACGAACTCCCCTAAAGCTGTAAGTGCCAGCAGCCAAAAAGGGAATTTGAAACAATACCCAAACGGCAAACACCCCGAAAAGCAGCAGAGCACTCACTACAAAATGCTTCTTACATTAGACAGACATACACATACACATACATGAGGGAGGGGGGTCCCACCAGGGCCAAAAGGAGAGGGGAATGTAGGGTCCCGTCGGGGCAAAATTTTCAGCCAAAGTTGCTTTGATGAGCGTATTTCATCACAGGCTGACCAAACGAAACTCGCAGGGTCAGAGAGTATCAGAGTCAGGGGGCACTTTGTGAAAAAATATAATTACCATTCATCACCCCGCAGAACATGAGTAATATGCATAAAATGATCGTCGACAACGCTGGCCAAATGGTACGTCGGATAGCCGTCTGACTTCAGCAATATGGGATCGCCCTCTTGATTGGCCAAATTAGTTTCATGAAGTCCAAATATCAGATCAGTAAACGAAACAATTCGATCTTGTAATCGTAATCTGATTACAAATGGTTTTTGACTAGCCACATTGCCGCGTATTTCCTCGGGATTTAGGCTGCGACAAAAATTATCATATCCTAAATAAAAAAGTGAAGTATGCAATATGCATATTGCAAACGACTCAAATAATATTCAAGCTCAGTGGGCATACAATATTTGTATTACATTCTGTTACCTTACAGACTAATAATACATCCAAATAAGGTCTCATGATATTTATTTATTTATTATTGTTTCATGCTGTGATTCTACATAACATTAGATATAATACTAGAATATAATCATCATCAGACATCATAATCATATAATAATCAACATAATCATCATCATCAGACATCACAATCATACACGCACAGATGTACATGGGGGGGGGGTCTGGGGGGACTTTTGAGAAACCGGGACAAGCCCCCCCCTCAGATTTGACTTACCGGGACAAGCCCCCCTCCTTGATGCTGAAAGAAAGGTGCCCGAACACTAAAAAATTGCCCCAGATCGCCGTAAAATGCTTTAGTAATGGGTAAAAAGCTAAATTTTTTTAAAAAATAGCCAAATTTTGCCAAAAATACCCCATTTTTTGGCAAAAATTCAAATTTTTTGCGTATTTGTCCGCTCAAGCCCCCAAAAAGTCGGGACAAGCCCCCCTAAAATTTCGAAAATTCTGGGACAAGCCCCCCCCAGACCGAGACCCCGTGTACATGTATACATGTATGAGGGGGGGTGGGGAGACCCCCCCAAAATCGAGGGGCCGTGGGGGAGGGTCCCCAAAATTCGGGCAAAATTTAGTAAAAATAGCCCTTTTTGGGGAAAATTTTACAAAATATCGCAAAATTTAGGGTATTTTTGGTCGATCTGGGGGGAGGGTCCCCAAAATTTGGCCGGAGAGGCCTCCCCCCAAAATTTTGACCCCGTTACATGTATGATCATAATCATATAATAATCAGCATAATCAACTATTAAACGCATGCGCTTGCATGACGTCACAGTCCCAGAAAATATACCTCGAATTTTACTTCCTGAAGCAACTCTCAGGGTAGCTAAACGATCTTCGTCGCAAAAACAGCGATATGCGGTACCAGAAGTCAGCAGCTTTTCGCACTGAGCACGATACAGGGGAAGTCGCTCAGACTGCAAATAGGGCCCAAAGTCGCCACCGTGGGAGGGACCTTCGTCAATCTGAAAACTAAAACTAAGACAATTCAGCGTTTACAAATTATGCAGTTGTGTATATTGTGTTGTACTGTGTGTTATCTAATTTTGTAAAATTGTTTAAAAATTCGGTATTTTAATGGACACAGTTCGAAAATGGAAACATTATGCATGTTTAGATACTATATATATATATATATATATATACATGCAGAATATTGCAGATAGACACCAATTCTTATGAGGGATTCTTCAATTTCTACTAAAAGAGCTCGAAATCCATGCTCTTGCCCATCATAATAGTATATAATAAAAGATGGAAGACTAAACAACTGCCTAAAACAACAATTTATTATTTATTTTATTTATTTGTTTTACAGTCAAAATAATGTGAGTATATAACACCCACCTGCACCCCTGCCCATTGTAAACTGCTCTCTAATTTCGACACTGACCCAGCAACGAGACGCTTTCTGTCTGTATCTTCAACTCGCAGAATAAATTTTCCTAGATTCGATTTAGCAAAAAAATAATTGAAAATTGCAGTCCGTAGGCCGCCAAGATGAAGAAGACCTAAACAATAACCAAAATAAATTGTGCTATTTACAAATCGGGGCAAATGCAAATACGGTTAGTGCATAGTTTAAACTCATGCTTTAATACATTAACAACATGGCTCACACAAGAGAAAGTCGCTTTAATAAGGCTTTGAGGAACACATTTACTGTTTTTTGGATCAGCATTTTAATGTAAAAATAATCACAGTAATCAACTAATACAGTCGGCTCAAAATTCTGGCAGCATATTATCAGGACGCGCCCCCCCCCATTTTGGCTAGATTTTATGTGTAGTGCTAGCCGAACCTTTGTAGTCCTAAATTCTTATAGCAACTTGTTTAGTTGTAGCAATGTCTCTAATGCACATTGGGGGGGGGCAACGGCGGGGGATGGCATCCACCCCCCCCCCACGCGGTGGAAGTCGGCCTCCTCCCTTCAGACATCGGGCACCCTCTCTCATAAAATGTAAAATCGCAAAAACAATCGACAAATCGCTGAAATTTTCCGGATGCAGCCAAAACATGTGTTTCTGGTCCCCAAAACGAGCGTTCGGGCCCGGTGCAGGGTTCCAATAATATTAACATCAGGAAAAGAAAAATAGCAAAAAATTTCGATAATTTTGAAAAACTAAGAGTAATATTGTTCAGTCGGAGACGCAGACAAACTATATATTCTTTTATTATTTTAGCGAGGGGTTAAGGCAAGGAACAGAGCTGTTTCTAGCGATTCCTGTACTGTCATTGTGTTGGCGAGACCCTGCTTACGCCACTCTGTATAGTACATATTCTATAACTGATTAACAAAAATATTAACGTACCGGTTGGACTCGGAGCAAAACGAACACGTACATGAGATGATAATCTTACTATGACGCGAAACTTATATTCCACGCGTAAGCGCATTATAAGCATCATTCTGAACTATCTGAAACTGAATTAATTCAAAAATTAATAATATTTTGTATATATATACAATCGGATGCGACGGAGGTTTTGCAGCAGGAACCAGGGTGCAGCGGCATAGCCAGGGGGGGAAGAGCCAACACCTTTCCTCGGCGAAATTACCCCCTCAGCGTTTTGGGTTAAAAGCAGTGGCGTAGCCAGGGGGGCCCGGGTTCCCCACAGTCCTAAGTTTTTGCTGGCAAATTTTCGCAATTTTGCGAACAGCTTGAAATTTTTTTCGCAAAATCACATTTTTCTTCGCAGACTTTCATTTTGTTATTTATATATGTATATAATGTATTAGTTTTACATTAATATATCAATGAACTATTATTCTGCCTATATTATGAAAGACTGACGCAATTTTTACCTTTTTTTTGGCCAAAAAAAACGATTTCGAAATTTTTATAGAAATTTATGGAGCCGTCTTGGCGTCCTGAGAATTCTTTTAAATTTTTCCACAAGTTTCACAATCACAATCCATGTTCAGCCGTAAAGAACATTCAAATGACCCAAAAATGACCATGTTTGGCCTGAAAACGCAACCATTTTGAAATGGTTCTTAGCATTGTCGCATAGCCGACCCCGGGTTAAATGCAGTTGGGGGGGGGGAAATAGTGGACCTATTTTTTTGAGTAGAGCACCTTGGGGGAAGCATTTTTGCTTCAAGAACCCCTATTTCAATTTTTGGATTTTCTGAGATACAACTCCCCGAAATCTGAACCCTCAGTGAGGGACGTTTTCGCAATTTTTTTTCGAAGCTCTTGTTTTTTCCATTCTAATCGTGTCTAAATGGTGTCAGATTATTGGTTACAATTTTTAGAATCAAAACAAAGGCTCTTTGACCGGGTTCCTGCCGAAAAATTGGCCAAATTCGCCAGAAACGTCCAATTTTTGACCAAATTCAAATTTGGCTTTAATTTAGGCTTGGGCTTAGTATCAAACATGTGCAGCTAAGGAAATCTTGGGGGGGAGCCATCGACCGGGGGGGGGGGGTGCGGAGCAACTTTTCCGGCGAATTTTTCTTCGTGAGCCACCAAATTTGCTCCTGAGCTACTAATTTTTGCTTTGTGAGCCACCCATTTTGCTCCTCGCTCAATTTAGCTTCATGAGCTACTTTCAAAAAATTCTGGGGGGGGAGCGGACCTGTCTGGGGGGGGGGAGCGGAGTCCGGTTGGGGGGGGAGCAATCCCCCCCCCAATCCACAGGAAAACCGCCACTCTTAATTTGGTCTTAATTTGGTCTTAAATTTTTAACATTTAAGACTATTTTAAGAGTTCTTAATTTGGTCTAAATTTGGTCTAAATATTTTAAGACTAAATTTAGACCATTTTTAGATTGGGCCTGAAGACCAGAACGTTTTAGACCAAGTTAAGATTATCTGAAAACAGTCTAAAAATATTTTAGACCAATTTTAGAGTGTTTTAAGATTTGAAGTAAAACTGAAAAATGACTCTTAAAATGGTCTTAAAACTTTTGAGACTGTTTCAGAGTATTTTAAGACTAGTTTTAGAGTGATTTAAGATAATCTAAAATTAGTCTTAAATCACTCTTAAAACACTCTTAAATCTGTGCTGACTGAGTTTTGAATGTTTTTAGACTGTTTTAAGAGTGATTTAAGATTATCTTAAAAACTCTTAAAATACTCTCAAATGTTTTAGACTGTTTTAAGAGTGATTTAAGATTATTTTAAAATTAGTCTGAAATCACTCTTAAAGCACTCATCCCGCTCAAATGTTTCTACTTCACTGTTATTTTGATATTATTTCATTGTTTTTTCGTAGTTTTATTTTATACAGTTATTTATTAGTTTTTCCATAGTTTTATAATGTATGTATTTAGCATGTATATATATAATGTATATATATATAATGTATATATATAATGTATATATATGTATATATATATATATATATATATTATATATAGTCTTAAATCAGTCTTAAACTGGTCAAAAACTGGTCTTAATTCACTCTTAAAACAATCTAAAATATCAAGCTGCTGGCTGGATTGAATTTAAGACCAATTTTAGATTATCTTAATTTACTCTTAAATCACTCTTAAATTGGTCTAAAACTGGTCTTAATTCACTCTTAAAACAATCTAAAATATCTAGCTGCTGGCTGGATTGAATTTAAGACCAATTTTAGATTATCTTAATTTACTCTTAAATTACTCTTAAATTGGTCTAAAGGCCGATTCACACACTGCGATTTTGCCGCTGCGATTTTGACGCAAAACGCAAGACGCAGGGTGTCGCACACAAAACGCAGCATCTGAACAAACGTTGCGTCTCGCAAACTATTTTGCTGCGTCTTTACTGTCTTAAAAATATGAGAAACAGTGGCTGAAATTCACAACCTAACACTAACACTAACTTTTCCCTAAAAAGTTAGTGAAACACTTAAAATTGGCCTCAAAACACTAACATTTTAAGTGTTTCAGGCTAAAATTTAAGTGTTTCACTAACTTTTAAGGCAAACTTTAGTGTTAGTGTTAGGTTGTGAATCCCAGCCAGTTTTCCTGATATTGTTGAAACCACCACGTCCGCAGCATCAAAACGCACTGAAATCGCAGGCCGAATTGCAGTCTGGCGTTTAAAACGCTGCGGAAAAATCAAGACGCATTCATTCCGCATTGAAATCGCTGCGTCTGTTCAGACAGTGCGTTTTGCCGCAGCGGCGAAAACGCCGCGGCAAAAACGCAGTAAAATCGCAGCGTGTGAATCGGCCTTCAAGTCTTAATTGACTCTTAATTTACTCTAAAAACAATCTAAAATTATGCAGCGTAGTTAGAAACTGCATTTTAGACTGATTTAAGATTATCTTATAACAGTCTTAAATAATCTAAAATCAGTCTTAAATAATCTAAAACCACTCTAAATTCACTCTTAAAATGGTCTTAACTTGCTCTCTTAAGGTGGCACTCCTGAAATGTGGGTTTTGGCCAGTATTTTGAAAACGCGCAAAAATAAACATGCATCGTAAGAACGAAAGTTGATCAGAAGTGAATTTCCTTCAATTTGATGTACATATCACATAAAAAAATTTTTGAACATTTTTGAGCAAATTTCGTCAAGAAAAATAGATTTTCACGGAAATGCCTTCACAAGCCAGTGCATTCACACGTATGTAATGAATTTGAAAGGCTGAAAAACACTAGCAGTTGTGTTTTACTGAAACGTAATTAAAAATTTTTGGTGTTTTATTGAGTGTGGTATAATTTTTTTGTGAACTAACGCAATACTTTCTGCATGAGACAGAAATATAGTGCGTGTGAGTACAAACGCAAATTTTCGGCTTGCGATTTTGAAAAATTGGCTCAACGAAAAAAGTTAAAATTTGGCACATAAATGCACATTGTTATCTTCGAGCGGTCGCAAAATTTGATTTTTGGCAAATCGATAGTATGTAAAAAATTTAGCCAAATTTATGTTTTTCAAAAATCGCGATTTTAGTGTTTTCCGATATATCAATCATATTCATCAAAAATGGCATTTTGCGACCGCTCGATCACGTTGAGGCGAGAAAAATGAGCTATTGATTGTGCAACAGCTACTTACTTGCGAAGAGAAATCGCAAGCCGAAATTCCACTCACGTTTGGTCTACAGTGAATGCTAATTTGTATCAATCAACTTCATTTTTTGTATTTAGGCATACTTTTACACCAGCTTAGCATTGTGTATCTAAAATTGGCCCCAAACTGCCGTTTTTTGAAAAGTCACATTTCAGGAGCGCCACCTTAAGGTGGCGCTCCTGAAATGTGACTTTTCAAAAAACGGCAGTCTGGGGACAATTTTAGATATACAATAGCAAGCCGGTGTAAAAGCATGCCCAAACACAAAATATGAAGTTGATTGATACTAATTAGCATTCACTGTAGACCAAACGTGAGTGGATTTTCGGCTTTCGATTTCTCTTCATAGGTAGATAGCTATTGCACAACCAATAGCTCATTTTGCTTGCCATAATGTGATCGAGCGGTCGCAAGATCTGATTTTTGACAAAAATGATTGATATATTGAAAAACACAAAAATCACCATTTTCGAAAAACATAAATTTGACTAAATTTTTAAAATACTATCGATTTGCTCAAAATCAAATTTTGCGACCGCTCGAAGACGACAAGGTGCATTTATGTGCCAAATTTTAACTTTTTTTGTCGAGCCAATTTTTTAAAATCGCAAGCCGAAAATTTGCGTTTGTATTCACACGCACTATATTTCTGTCTCATGCAAATAATATTGCGTTATTTCACAAAAAAATTGCACCAGACTCAATATAACACCGAAAATTTTAAAGTTTGTTCAACTAAAACGCAGCTGGTTGTGTTTTTCAGTCTTTCAAATTCATTACATACGTGTAAATGCATTGGCTTGTAAGGCGATTTCTGAAAAAATCTATTTTCCTTGCTCAAAAAGCTCAAAAATTTTAAAATTTTTTTTCATGTGATATGGGCATCAAATTAAAGGAAATTCACTTCTGAACAACTTTTGTTCTTACGAGGCATGTTTATTTTTGCGCGTTTTTAAAATAGTGGCCAAAACCCACATTTCAGGAGCGCCACCTTAAAATCATGTTAATTGGATTCGATTTAACATGAAATTAGCTGGCCAATCTTCTATTTGGCTTGATTTTTTGAACTTTTATGTACCTGCTGTGTGATGTCTGGCTTACAAACTGTGATTGGTTCAAAATATTGGTAGATATTGGACGTAGCTTTAGTTACAGCAAGGCTCATCACATAAACATACAAATTTCAAAATTACAAAACTAAGCCTAAGCCTCTGTAAAGCTCTTTTCGATTTATTTGGAGTTCCATAGTTTTTATTCCATAATTGTTAACTTATCATCATCAGTAGATCTATGTTCTATTTACTTTGAAGCCAATCTTTGGTTAGTGTTGTTGAGTCATGGAATAAGGATAGAGTTAACTTTTACAGGAAAAATGGTTAACTTATTTGAAACCGCCGCTACCTTATGCCTTCATAAGGTCACAAATCCAAGAGATCATGTAGAAAATATTCTTTTTGTAGCATTCACATTGCTACTACAAATCAGACCACCAAAAATTGATGCAGACTATTTTGAGTAAAAATTTTTGCATCAGCGAAATCAACTGTTTTTCTTCTTTACAAACAAGTCAGGTGAATAATTTAAAATAAAAATAAAAATAAAAAATTAAAATTTAAAAAAATCACTAATAACTAGTGATGTGGATCGAATCGGATCGCTGATTAAGTAAGGTTAGATGACCAGATCGAATCGGCTGTGAAATTTTGGATCGGCGATTCGACGATCGTTGGTATAACTTTTGAGCATTAAGTACCGTGGTGCGTGCGCGGTGCGTGTAATTTCGCGCATTTTTGTGTTTATAGAGAAACAGTTATCATAATATTACTTATTAAAAAAGCCTCAGCAGTTACGCTAAAAAAATTGAAAAATAATTGAAATTGAAAATATTTGCAAAATTGAAATGAATTGAAAATATTTCGAGAAAAAAATTGAAATGGTATTAAAATTGAAAATATTTGGGCAAAAAATTGATAATGGTATTGAAATTGAAAATAATTGGGCAAAAAATTGATAATGGTATTGAAATTGAAAATATTTGGGCAAAAAATTGATAATGGTATTGAAATTGAAAATAATTCCATAATTGAAACAACCCTAGTGTCGGGAAAATAACGTGTAATTAAGAGAGTTATGTGTGTGCGTCTTCGCGTGTTTTCATCTGTGTAATTGTGCGGGTCTGTGTGAATGTAAGTGTGTGTTTGAAATGTGTCTGTTCTGTGGCCCTGTTCATTACATGTCTGTGTGTCAATGTAGTCAATACCTGTGCACGTACGTAATTATTATGTGATTAAAACGGCTAAGTATATACACACTAACAAAACTCGAAGTTCATTTGCATATTTTACATGAATACGTATGGATTATAGATTGACAAATGCAAGGTTTACAACAAAATTTTATCACAACATTCACTACGTCCAATATTTTCATCTTTCTGTTTGCATAGTATGACATACACAGTACACTTACACACACATACACATAACCCTTATAGCAGTAAAGTCCTAAACCACACAGGCCTCACTTTCACTTTGATAATAATATCTCACACTATTTAGTTTCAAATTGTCCATTGTTTTGCACAATTTAACAATTTAATAATTTGGAATACAAGTAAAATGGAGTTGATTATAGCCATAATGGCGCAAACCAGCCCACTACTTAACGGAAAATACGCAGGCACACAATCATGCACTGTTATAGCAAGCACGACGTTAGCAGCTTTGTAAATGACAATATAAATGCACCCCATGGAACTGACTAGCATTTTCGTCAGTCATAAAACAGAAGAAAAGCTACTAAATAGTCGAAATGAAGGACCGATAAAATGAGGCGTATTATGAGCTTCCAAAAGTGGCAAAAGTGAATCACCATATGATGCAGATTTTCATGATAATACTAGAAACTGTTTACTGGACTATTAAACATCGTGCAAATACTTATGTGCTGCGCAGCAGGTTTTGGTTCACTACGTGAAAATATAGCTTGGATATTTCCAGGCTCATTTTGCATTGGGCTTTGCTTGTTGCTTTGAAATTTTACGTTCACTGAGAAACTAGTCAAATGCTATACTGTGTACTGCCAAGCACTAAACCACCAATATTTATTTTACTCTCCTAAAGGCTGATTCACACGCTGCGATTTTACTGCTATTTTGCCGCAGCGCTTTTGTCGCCGCGGCAAAATGCAGCTTGCCGCACGCAAAACGCAATGTCTGAACAGACGCAGCGTTTTTAGTGCGGAATGCCTGCGTCTTTTGATTTCGCCCCGCAGCGTTTTAAACGCCAGATTGCTATTAGACCTGCGATTTCATTGCGTTTTGATGCTGCGGACGTGTTGGCATAAACAAATTTTGCGGACCAATTTGTCATTTTTTTGAAACAGTAAAGACGCAGCAAACTGACCTGCAGGGGGTTCATTCAGGGAATTGAGTGTCTTGCGACACTAACTGGGGCTTGCATTTGCGTCAAAATGGCAGAAAACGCACCGTGTGAGATATTGGCCTTCAACAGCAGGCTCTACATGGCTGTGAGTGGAGTGAGCGTGTGTGTTTTCTAAATCACTCTAATATTGTTAGTTCTGATTTAGGCTTAGGGTAGGCTTAGGCTTAGTCCCAGAGTTAATAACAAGCTTAATTGAAGTCAATGCTAGGCTTAGGCTTAGTTTTGTAATTTTGAAATTCTGTATGTTTATGTGATGAGCCTTGCTGGTGAGCAAGTTAAAGCTACGTCAAATATCGACCAATATTTTGAACCATAACCCACAGTTTGTAAGCCAGACATCACACAGCAGGAACATAAAAGTTCAAAAAATCAAGCCAAATAGAAGATTGGCCAGGCTAATTTCAGGATGAATCAAATCCAATTAACATGATTTTAAAGGTGCGCTTGAAATGTGGGTTTGGCCATTATTTCAAAATGTGCACAAAATAACCATACATCGCAAAAAC
The DNA here is from genome assembly GCA_030248245.1 of Trissonchulus sp. WLG1_4. Taxonomy (NCBI): domain Eukaryota; kingdom Metazoa; phylum Nematoda; class Enoplea; order Enoplida; family Ironidae; genus Trissonchulus; species Trissonchulus sp. WLG1_4. The sequence goes on along the minus strand of JASANF010006988.1, from coordinate 4,271 downwards.
AAAAGTTGTTCAGGATTGAATTTCTTTCGATTTGATGTGTATATGCATGAAAAAAAATTTGAAAATTTTTGAGCTTTGTTCAGGAAGACAAATGGATTTTCACGGAAATAGCCATACAAGCCAGTGCATTTATGACGTAATGATTTTAGGAAGTGAGCGTAGGCCAAAGTTCGAAGCCAAAATGGCTATAATCTTTGTTTTTGGATAGTTTTGAGTGCGTTATGATGTTTTAAGGCATCGTCTAGGATTAGTTAGCAATTTTAGGCTAAGCTGGCAGGATTTTCTCAAAAATTTCGATTTTAATTGCCTAAGCCTGAGCCTAAGCCTGACCGCTAGCCTTATATGAAATCTACGGAAGCCTAAGCCCCACGAAGCATACATGGGCGTGGGGGGATCCACAGGAAAAAAAGAGACTCTTAAAATGGTCTGAAAACCAATCTAAAGACTTGAAAAAATTTAAGAGTGAATTAAGGTGGCGCTCCTGAAATGTGACTTTTCAAAAAACGGCAGTTGGGGAACAATTCCAGATACACAACAGCAGCTGTGTAAAGCACGCCCAAACACAAAGTATGAAGTCTTTATCATACTAATTAGCATTCACTGTAGACTCAAACGTGAGTGGATTTTCGGCTTTCTATTTCTCTTCATAGGTAGATAGCTATTGCACAACCAATAGCTCATTTTGCTGCTATATGATCGAGCGGTCGCAAAATATTCTATTTCTGCAAAAACTATCATCGAAAAAAACAGCAAAAAAATTACTATTTTTGAAAAAATATAAATTCGACTAAAAGTTCCAAATACTATCGATTTGCTCAAAATCAAATTTTGCGACCGCTCGAAGACGAACAAGGTGCATTTATGTGCCAAATTTTAATTTTCGTCGCTAACTTTAGCCAATTTTTTTAAATCGCAAGCCAAAATTTGCGTTTGTATTCACACGCTGTTTATTTCAGCATTAGAAAATACTGCTTCATTTTACAAAAAGTTTATTACTTACACCAACAAACATGAAAAATTTTAACATATGTTTAGAAAACACAACTGCTTGTGTTTTTCAATCTTCCAAAATCATTACGTACGTCTAAATGCACTGGCTTGTATGGCTATTTCCGTAAAAATCGATTTGTCTTCCTGAAACAAAAGCTCAAAAATTTTCAAATTTTTTTTCATGTGATATACACATCAAATTGTTAAAGAAATTCCAATCCTGAACAACTTTTGTTTTTGCGATGTATGGTTATTTTGTAACATTTTCTAACAATGCCAAAACCCACATTTCAGGAGCGCCACCTTAAAATCATGTTAATTGGATTCGATTTAACATGAACGAAGTGGCCAATCTTCTATTTGGCTTGATTTTTTGAACTTTTATGTACCTGCTGTGTGATGTCTGGCTTACAAACTGTGATTGGTTCAAAATATTGGTAAATACACTGAATGTAGCTTTAAGTTAATACAGGTCACTCATAAACATATAATTTCCCAAATTATAAACTAAGCCTAAGCCTCAGTCTAAGCCCAAACTAGCTTGTTATTAACTTGTAATTAAGCCTAAGCCTACCCTAAGCCTAAATCCAAACTTGAGCCGATATTAGAGTGATTTAGAAAACACACACGCTCACTCACACATGTAGAGCCTTGCTGTAAAGGCCAATTCACACGGTGCGTTTTTGCCGCTGCTGATTTCGACTACGCAAGCCGCAGTGTGTCGCAAGCGAAACGCACCGTCGAACAAGCTTTGCGGCCTGAGCGTTCTCCGCAGGTCAGTTTGCTGCGTCTTTACTGTTTCAAAAACTAATATTGGTCCGAAATTTGTTTATGCTAATATGTTGACAGCATTTAAAAAACCGCAACTAAATCGGAGTCAACAGCAGTCTGGCGTTTAAAACGCTGCGGGGCGAAATCAAAAGACGGACAGGCATTCGCATTAAAACGCTGCGTCTGTTCAGACATTGCATTCTGCGTGCGGCAAGCTGCATTTTGCCGCGGCGACAAAGCGCTGCGGCAAAATAGCAGTAAATTGCAGCGTGGGAATTGGCCTTTAGGAGAGTAAATAAATATTGGTGGTTTAGTGCTTGGCAGTACACAGTATAGCATTTGACGAAGTCTCCAGTGAACGTAAAATTTCAAGATAGCAAAGCCCATGAAATGAGCCTGAAATATCCACAACGAGATTTCCGTAGCGAACCAAAACCTGCTGCGCAGCACATAGTATTTGACGCGAGGTTCAAATATCCCATACAGTTTCTAGTATTATCATGAAAATCTGCATTATATGGCGATTGACTTTTGCCACTTTTGGAAGCTCAATACGCCTCATTTATATTGCTCTGATTTTGACTATTTAGTAGCTTTTCTTCTGTTTTATGACTGACGAAATGCTAGTCAGTTCCATGGTGCATTTATATTGTCATTTACAAGCTGTGAACGTTGGTTGTGATACAGTGCATGATTGTGTGCCTGCGTATTTTCCGTTAGTAGTGGGCTGGTTTGCGCCATTATGGCTATAATCAACTCCATTTTACTGTATCAATTATTAAATTGTTAAATTGTGCAAAACATACTGAATTTGAAACTAAAAAGATGTGAAGACACCATGTTATATCAACTAGCTAGGCCTGTGTGGTTTAGGACTTTACTGCTATAAGGGTTATGTGTATGTGTGTGTGAAGTGTACTGTGTATGTCATACTGTGCAAACGGAAAGATGAAAATATTGGACGTAGTGAAAGTTGTGATAAAATGTTGTTGTAAACCTTGCAGTTGTCAATCTATATTCCATGCGTATTCATGTAAAATATGCAAATGAACTTCGAGTTTTGTTAGTGTGTATATACTTAACCGTTTTAATCACATAATAATTACGTACGTGCTCAGGGATTGACTACATTGACACACAGACATGTCATGAACAGGGCCACAGAACAGACCCATTTCAAACTCACACTTACATTCACACAGACCAGCAACATTACACAGATGAAAGCACGCGCACACGCACTCACATAACTCTCTTAATTACACGTTATTTTCCCGACACTCAGGGTTGTTTCAATTATGGAATTATTTTCAATTTCAATACCATTTATCAGTCTTTTTGCCCAAATATTTTCAATTTCAATACCATTATCAATTTTTTGCCCAATTATTTTCAATTTCAATACCATTATCAATTTTTTGCCCAAATATTTTCAATTCTTTAATACCATTTCAATTTTTTTAAAAATATTTTCAATTCATTTCAATTTTGCAAGTATTTTCATTTTCAATTATTTTTCAATTTTTTTAGCGTAACTGCTGAGGTTTTTTTAATAAGTAATATTATGATAACTGTTTCTCTATAAACACAAAAATGCGCGAAATTACACGCACCGCGCCACGCACCACGGTACTTAATGATCAAAAGTTACTGACAACGATCGTCAGATCGCCGATCCAAAATTTCACAGCCGATTCGATCTGGTCATCTAACCTTACTTAATCAGCGATCCGATTCGATCCACATCACTAGTTATTAGTGATTTTTTTAAATTTTAATTTTTTATTTTTATTTTTTATTTTAAAGTATTCACCTGACTTGTTTGTAAAGAAGAAAAACAGTTGATTTCGCTGATGCAAAAATTTTTACTCAAAATAGTCTGCATCAATTTTTGGTGGTCTGATTTGTAGTAGCAATGTGAATGCTACAGGAAAAGAATATTTTCTACATGATCTCTTGGATTTGTGACCTTATGAAGGCATAAAGTAGCGGCGGTTTGGGATAAGGTAACCATTTTTCCTGTAAAAGTTAACTCTATCCTTATTCCATGACTCAACAACACTAACCAAAGATTGGCTTCAAAGTAAATAGAACATAGATCTACTGATGATGATAAGTTAACAATTATGGAATAAAAACTAATTAACTCCAAATAAATCGAAAAGAGCTTTACAGAGTTTCCAGAAAGATTCACTTTACCGATGAGAAACTACCACACTGTGCGGATACGGTTCATGCTGTGGATTTGACATTACTTGAAAGTTTACAAAAATTATTGAAAAAAAGACTCCCCTTGTTTGAAAACCTGTCTCATTTTGCACAATGTGTCATGTCAAAAACAAGTGGTATCCCGATCGAACTTACTGCTGGATAAATTGGACGTTGTTCACCTGGTGGTTAGTTTCGACGAAACCGTAGCATGAAGTTTAAATTACACAGGTATGCAAATACAATATTTTTATAACATAATGTAGACTCGACTGAGAGGTATGGGGTCTAAAATGGTTAAA
>JASANF010006987.1:0-16946 GCA_030248245.1 Trissonchulus sp. WLG1_4 | reverse complement strand
GACACATACACCGAAGCTGACATCTGCTACACATACACTGACAGTGACCCACCATCAGTATATATTCACAGAGCAACTAAGGCGCTACACGCAACCGACAGTTGTCAGCACATGCTCAGAACCCCCTATTGTATGTTAGCTTAATACTACAGTGACACATACACCGAAGCTGACATCCGCTACACATACACTGACAGTGACCCACCATCAGTTTATGTTCGCAGAGCAACTAAGGCGCTACACGCCACCGTCAGTTGTCAGCACATGCTTCACACCCTGTTATCATGGTAACTGAAATCTGCAGTGACTCATACACCTAAGCTGACATCTGCTACACATACACTGACAGTGACCCACCATCAGTATATATTCACAGAGCAACTAAGGCGCTACACGCCACCGACAGTTGTCAGCACATGCTCGGGACCCCTTTTGTATGTTAACTAAAGTTGCCGTGACACATAACACCAGAAGCTGGATATGCTACCACTTTCAGCACATCCCTTGTAGCCCAGGGGATAGAGATACTACCAATAGCTTGATTGGGGTATCAAAAATTGTTATGCGGCTATATGTATATAAAGACGCGCTGTTAGCATGCTACATAACTGAAAGACGAAGTGGTACATATTCGAATTATAGATATTTGTCAAATTTAAATTATAGGAAGTACCAGACGTTTTAAACATTCTTTTCTGGAAACCTTTCATGCATACTTCCACTCTCATAGACAGTGTCTGGCATGCTTTCTGCATATTCTCGTCACAAAACGGTTTCTCTGAGCATAGCAGGTTGGGAAGAAAGTTTTTTCGGGAAATGACAAAATGTCACTGTCCTAACCTTGCTCTAAATGTCGGAAATTTCATAGCGGTAAAAATTGGTAACGCTAATTTAAACTGAATCTTGGCCCGGAGAAGCCTATTTGAGAAAGAAAAGAACCCACACCACGATTACCATAAATATGTGGTCGCAGTAATTTTCTACGCTACAGCACGTCTGTGGAGGAGTAAAGATCCGAGCCTAAAACTGTCTAAAGCAGTGGGGCCTCACTTCACGTTTTAAACTTACCTATCGCCGATTCTAAATTTCGCAAATTGATAGTCCTTTTAACTCTTCTGTAAGTGTATTTTTATGTGTATTCGGACCTCTTAGTGCTGAGAAATGAGAGACAGACACCAAATATTTCGATTCAAGCTATGTCGGCTCAGGTTCAGTTACTCAGTTTTCGTCTGTAGCTTTTTGTTTTCATCAGTCAAACAAGTGGTGACAACGGGTTGCCGACTGTAATTGAACCCTCCATTCTACGCACTAGATCCTGTATTCTAAAAAGAAACCCTTTATTCTTGGCAGACAACCCTTTGTTGTGGGTCACAGGTCATCTACTTTAGAGGTCCACGAAGGTCCTTGACAAAATCAGACCCAGATTCGTGTTCACTGGTTCTAAAAACCCCTGAACACACTAAAATCTCATTTCGAAAATTCGACGCCTTATGAGCCCCCTAAGGGTGGGCACCCTGAGGAGGTAGGGGAGTTCAAGGGGGTCCTAAGCAAAATCGGACCTTGGATTCGGGGGTCATAGGGAGACCTCGGTGGGTTCTAGGCAAAATGGACATCGGATACGTAATCAGCGACCCAAATTGCCCCTAGAAAGAAGTTTTCAGCCAAGTTCATGACCAAAAACTTTTAAGTTCACAAGGGTCCCTCCTCGCCTTTGGTGTTTCATCTTTTCCCGAAAATGTTTTTGGGGGTCACGTGACCCAGCGCCCCTTTGGGTTAGGGGGTCACCAAAGTAAGGGTGCAAGTACTCATGGGGGTGGGGGATCTCCCACCAAAGTTTTCGGACCGATCCCCCTCGTAACTCCTAAGAAAAAGTCATTTCAAAGTCTTGGTAACGAAAAAACCACGAAAACAAATGCAATGAGTTACCTCCAGCTCCGCTATGGTCGGCAACCAATAAACTCGGAAATTATTGAAAAACTTTGCGTTGACCAAAAGAAAATATGCTTTGTACTTAGATACAGCGTGTACACTTACCTTACGAAAAAATATGCTATGCGCTGACAAGTTCATAATGCTGTACCACCAAACTGGGTAGATTATTTCTTTATGGCCCATATAGCTGAAACACAGTAAAAGAAGCTTATGTAAAAGATATACGAAATTTACCGAAAGATCTAGTGAACCATTGAGTAAGTAAGTACTATACAAAATCAGTCTTCCTGCTAAGTCCCAAGATCTTTTGTTGTTTGGGTAACTGGTTTTCGACTAGAGCCGACTAGAATAATTTACACGTCAAAGATTTATGTAACTATTTATCGAGCAGTCAAGTATCACCGAAGGTACTGTTTAGTTTGTTTCGTTCAACCAAAAATATCATCTGTTTCGTTCAACAAAAATATCTAAAGTGAGCCTATAAAATTCAAAAATTTTAACGTCCGCATGTTTGTTGATTTTTTCAGTGACTAGTTAATTTTAACTCGATAAACTATTTTGCTTAGTTATACTCAGTTGTTTATTGTATATTGCATTACACCTATTCAAATTGTTCTGAACTAAAACTTAAGTATCTTATTATTAAAAATGTTAGTCCCGGTTGGAACTCGTCCTTGTCTTTGTTTTATCGTTTTGTCCCTAAGCGATTCACACAGAACGATTTTGCCAAATAAGCCACCTTTTCGCATAAATAAAGTTGGGGTCACTTGCACACATGTACACTGAGTCTCTGGGGAGGCTTGCCCCTGATTTTTAAAATTTTTAAGGTGGCTTGTCGCGAACTTTAGGGGGCTTGAGCTGACAATAACGCAAAAATTTTTTTAAAATGGGAATTTCCTTTTTTTGCGAAAAAGTGGGTAATTTATTGCACAATGTGAACATTTTTCCTGATTTTTTTTCGATTTCTATAGCATTTTACAGCTATTGAGGTGAAATTTGTATTTTCCGGGAACATTTTTTAGCACCGAGGAAGGGGGCTTGACCCTATGGGTCAAATTTGGGGGGGGATCGTTATACATCTGTGCATTCGTATCAATTCTTCACAGCAGCTGACCAAAGTCTGTCCTTGTCCCTGTCCCAGTGTCCTTATGGGAGTGCTCTGAGTAACTTCCAATAAATCAATTTGCTATAACTTTTCTTTTCTTGCTGATACGAAGTTTTTTTTCCTTAACCGCAACCAAGAGATACAAAGGAAGTTTTTCGGAAATTTTGAGAGCTCTGGGAGCACTTTAGCAAATTTTATCACGACATAAAAATTGAAGTTTTGCAAAATTTGTCTAATTTTTGAAATGACGTAATTCACCGGTGCCTTAACCAAATTTAACAATCCATAGCTTAAATTAAAGCCAATTATGTTGCCGAGGTGCCATTTTTGTCGAATTTTAGTTAGTAGTGGCATTTTTTGTTATTTTTATTTTCATCGAAAGAGACGTTTTAAAAAGCCTTTCATATTGAGGCAACTCATAAAAATTACAATTCCAGAAGTTTGGCACCTCCATATACATCTGCTGTAAAAGTTTGCGTAGTGTCATACGCATCGGTTTTCGCAGCTGATAGTATTCTTAAAAAATGTACCTATAGCCCAATTTCAGAACGTATTTTTCTAAAAATACAGCTAATTTTTCGATTGAGAAAAGTTTCAGAGACCAAAAAGTAGCTAATGAGAAACTATTTTGAAAAATAGTGTTTTTTGTCAATATTGGTCAACATAGTTTGGAATTTTTTTAGAAAGGTTTGCCTACACAAACGACTTCATGAAAAGTTGCAATTAGCATTTATCTACATAGAACTGTATTAAAAAGTACTAAAAGCCATATGGAATTTTTTGGTATATCGATTTATAAATTTTTCCATTGAAAAATTGGATGAAATTATGATCAAAGTTTGATGTTTTATACATCAAATGAAAGCTAATTTGATTTTAACCAACTTTTCTTCTTAAGTTAACCAACGAAACAGTGAATCAACGAAACCTCGACTGAAAAATTTTATCGCCCAAATTCGGTTATTCAGGGCGCAACCTTAAGGACAAGTTTGAACCGGGCTCCAATGTATACAATTTTTATAAATGAAGCTTTTTAGGAATTTTTTGGTTTTATGTTTTGGTTACAGTTCTTGGCTAGTACGTATATCGAATGTAGATTCACACAGTTTCATAAAATTCAAATTTCCAAACATTTTCACTTCCCCTAACTTCACATTACAAATTGGGATGTAAGCTCACAAGCTAGCACTTTCCGCCATGTTTTTAGCTTCATTAGCAGCTGGATTTATCACAAAACGATGTCAAATTCTTACTTTAACCTTAGCTTCATTAACAGCTGGATTTATCACAAAACGATGTCAAATTCTTACTTTAACCTTTGGTTTTTTTTCTTCTTTTTGAAGTGGTGATGGCTACCTTTGTCAAAAATAAAAGTTCTCAAACTTGTATGAAAGACATAAAGCGTTAATCAGGGTTGTGCGATAGCGATTCGTCGCGAGTTTAAGGAGGGGTGCTATGCAGGTCTAAAATTAAGGTCCTCAGTTTTGCTTATTTTCACATATATTACTCCTCCACGGCACCTCTATGTACATCTACGAACAATTAAGCTTGAAGGTGCACTTTTATTTCAGTCCTTTTGTCAGCGTACTTACATAGGCTAAAGTGTGCAAAATAGCTCATCAAGAGCCTCACTTAGACAGACCTAGCGAAGTCTTTTTATTTCTGATTCGACTAAAATACGGCATAGTCATAGACAGACCAAATGTATGCCAAAACTGTATGATCCGGATTTTTATAGGTGTTCCCAAGCCTGATATCGAAGGCAAACTGTTAAAAATACCGGTTTTTGAGTCCGCAAAAATTTCTGTGACTTGTGTTTGTTGTCACTGCTTATGCCATGGGCCAAAAATTAAAAATCAAGATATAACATTAGGCTATTGTATAATAGAAAAGCAACTTCATTAGTATTAACAAAAATGTCTGGTGATGATGAGACGCTTTGTGCAGACAATTAGCTTTTGGCGACTTTGATTTGCACGTAAACTTGAATTTTTGGGAGCCTCTAAAGTAAAATTGGCAAAAGCATTGGTCAGGCTTTGGGAAAGATTGCTTTGTTCAATACTGTGCGATTATTTGTTCAATTTTTTGGCCATTTTTTTATTTTTGTGAGTAACCGTTTTAATTTATTGCTGGACGGATGAAGGTGTCTGTAGTGTTTGTAATTTCGGCCGCCGGCCGGCCTGATGGTCGCCGGCCGGCTAAATTCAGCCGGCCGGTCGAAATCTGTCGGCCGGTTGAAAACACCGGCCGGCCAGCCATATTCAACCGACTGACAAAATTAGGCCGGCATAACAATCAGGCAGGCTATGTTTATGCCAAAATAACACTCTGAACTTGGATCAATTGGTTTTATCCAAAAATTGTCGCGGCTGTCGCGGCCGGTCACAGACTGCCGGTGTCTGCCTATTATTTGAACAAAATGAAATTTATAGGAGTTGAAAATTGGCCGCAGCTTTCATTACAGTCCGCAGCTTTCATTATAGTTTATTCCATCTGCGATGTGCCTTCACTCAAATTTACTTTGTGTGCCAATTTGAAAACTCCCGCGGGAGCAAACCCTGCGGGGGTAAAATCCTAGTCTCTAATGGTGGATGTGCACGGTGTTTCTGCACCGTTTAATGTAATAGGTATATATAAGGTTCTGGTAGTTCATCTAATCATGATATATAAATTTTTGAGCTAAAGATGTGCCAAAAGGCGTCTATTTAAATAATTAGTTTGAGGCACAAATGACCGCTTCATTAAGAAAACTGCGGCAAAACTGCTTTTACCCAATAAGGTCTTCCTCGCATGATGATGTGTTCCTGAAAGTTTCTACGTTTATTACTCAGAAACTTAAGCATCTAAAATCGATTTTAATTGTGCGATAGCTAGCCGAAATTTTGCCGTTACAACAGCCGCGAGCATTGAATCTGATTTTTGTGGAGCACATGACGACCTGACAACTAACTTGAAACTAACATTTTTTCCTGGCACTCACAATAGTTGAATGTCACAGGAAAATTTTTATATTAATTATATGTTTATTTATATTTTTTATTGCAAAAAGCTGTGTAGAATTAATGAAGCTTGCCTTTGAGTTATATAATGCTGCGAAAAATTTTATATTGTTATTTTTTTAGTCATGTATTTAATTAAATTAAATTAAATTGAGAAATGGGGGGGGGTTTTAATCAAACAGGTTTATCGAAGTTGGCTAATTTTTTTAGTTTTGTAGCTGTATATATTCTGCCGATTATAATCAAATTGTGAAACTATTTTACAAATCTTTTACGCTGCATCACTTATGCATTACGAAAATTGGTTTAGGCCGCCTGCACTATGTACGTTGAAATTTGTCTATGACCTACCGATGTTTTCTGGCCTAACATTGGGAATTCGCATAGTGAGGACATAAGTACACATGATATTCGTTTTGATAATTGACTGGCAAAAGATTATGCGTCCTTATTTGACCGAATTGCAATCTTATTTTGCTATATTTTTCATAGTCTAAGTATTCTGCTAGGTATACATACGCATGTATACTGTATAAGCCTACACTGTACATAATTTTCCCGCAAAACTATTAAGTTTAGCACATTAATTGGTTAGAACTTGTATTTTGATTATTTTTGTCCAAAACTGTTAGTACTTACGACGAAGAAAGTGTATTGGAATGTCCAAAGTGAAGCATTGTATTTACACCGTAGTTTCGGCGTAATTTTATTGCATAAAACTTTGCTGGTTACTTTTTCCTGTCGCTGCAAATCTCTGTGAATTAAAGATAGCTGTCAGTCGGTTGCTCAACTTCTGATTTGTTATCAAATCTAGCCATGATTAATCCAAACAAATGATTGTCATTGTCAAATCCAGACAAGCAGTCACAAATGCTTAGTTTTGTACTCTAGTTGCATAAGCTATTTAAAGATGTACATATAGTATATAATCGTATAGGTGAGCTAGTTAGACCTTTGTTATACGTAGTAAGTATGGTTATAGGCACCTGCTAAATTTTGCACAGTATTTGCAACGGATTTTCTTTCATTTAATAATTTTGGCTTTTACGAAAAAAGTTTTGACAAAGCTGATAGCATATATATACTTAATGGTTTGGGTATGTTTTGCGTGGAATTCATATTGATTTGTTGTGTAGTTTGGCTTCATAATTGTGTTGTGTTTTAAACATATTGTTTGCATTTTATAAACGTGTGCATATATAGGTAACATGCGTACGTAATAGATGTTGGGAAGGAAATTGTCACCTTTTGTCAGGTGTCATCTTGTATCAGTTTTTGGTATTCAAATTTAAATAACAAACTTTATTTTTTATTAACAGCTAGTCGTTTATTGAATGTTGAATTTTCAATAGTTTGCCAGGTTAGTTATGTAGTATTGCAAAATGATTGTTTTTGAGTGTTTTCCATGTATATTTTCTAAACGGATCTGTCTGTAAGCCTGTTTTGTACATTGTTGTCTTCGTAAACTTGTGATTCCGATCCAGTATGTCTTGTCATTTTTCTGTTATTGCTTATGTAGATTGTCGAATTATTTAGTGTTTTTTCATACATTAGTGAATGTGGTTGAAGCTTAGATCAAAGCTTTTTACGATACCATGACTATGGTCCAAATCCTGAAACGGATTAAATGAATTAGATTAAGGTTTGTTTGAGCATCAGTTCATCTGGGTCTTAATATAGTTCAAAATTTGTTTGATGTGCACAAGCGGTAGGTGTTACAAAAAGTTGCTCTGGCAAGTTTCGTGTGAATAGCCGACATCATGAGTAGTTATTAGCAAGACAAATGCTAAAACAATCTAATCCAGTTTAGAAATTGGCCCAGTAGTGTATAATTTTAGCCAAACAAATTTAAATCGAATCCGTTTAATGTATTTTTATGTGACACGTCAAGTCAGTTAATGTACATTAAGTCATTTTGGGTGGTTTGCACAAAAAGTTACTTTAGCCTGGCTAACTTGGAAACTGTGTTAAATATAGGCGGATTAACCCCGAAGGATTAATTTTTGTGCCGAATTTAATCCCATGGGATTAATTTTTGTGCTATCGCGCTCATATAGTGTGCTATGCAATGCTGCTATTTGCTCTTAGACTCCGTCATGCTCTAATATCGCTTAAGCGGTCTATCCAATGTAGTTTTTTGTATCTATCCTATTATATTTTGTATGTTTTGTATGAATCATGAAATGTATAAATTTGTTAGTATAAGTATAGATGGACAATTGGGAAATTATATTACAAAAGCGTTAGTTTTTTAAATTGCATAATTAAAAACTAATAATTCGACCCCCCAAAACGTTTTTTGGGAATGACAGCCCTTTATTTGTTTTTTAATACTTCATAAATTGTGCCTGAGTCAGCTTTTAAATTGAATTTGTGTAATTCGCGTAGAATTTTTTGCAGACGTTTTGGTTTGGTTGTGTTGTTTACATTTTCTCGCTCCAGTTTACGATAGTGGCTTTATATATGTTGTGTTTTGTAATGCACACCTGGCGGTGATATAGGGGTTTTGTCAAAAATACTTCAGAATGACAAAGTTAAGAATCCAGAAATGGAAATTGCTATTAGTTATTCTTGTGCTTATTAGTGCTTTAGAGTTAAGCACGGTTTCTTGGAAACTATTGGAGTCCAAATGTGATTTCAAGTTGCCTGTTTCTGGATTTTTTTTGGATACCTTGGACTCTTTTTGACCGCGGAAATGCAGAATTTAAAAATATGTTTAGTTATGTTGTGTTGGAAAATGATTGTTTTTGAGTGTTTTCCATGTAGGTATATTTTCTAAACGGATCTGTCTGTAAGTAAGTCTGTTTGTAAATTGCTGTCTCCGTAAATTTTTGATTCGATCAAGTATGTCGTATCATTTTTCTGTTATTGCCTATGTAGATTGTCGAATTATTTCAAGATTAGTATTTTTGGATAACCGTCGGGTTAGCCGTTTCAGGCAATATATGTAGAACGAGAAAGATGGTAACCTTAGGGCCTGTTGACGTATTGTCCTTGGCGTCACAGTTTTTGTCTAGCCAATTTTTTGAAGCTACTAGTAGTCCGGTTCATACTTGTCCTTAAGGACACAGGGACAGGGACAAGAACAAATTTAGGTCAGCCACTGTGAAAAATTGACAAGCGTTTCTGCTAATACTTAGCATAGGATCTGGAAGTGACCCCAACTTCATTCATGCTAAAAGTTGGCCTATTTTGCCAGGCAGTTTTCTTGAAATCAGATATGGACAGAACGAAGGGTACATTTCTACTATAATTGTTCTAATATTACTGTAACTATAATTTGTAAATATTCTGTGGTTATACTGTATCATTAAAACGAGTTTCGTGCTTTTGTTTTAGGCTAGATTCATTCTTGTAAATGAATGTCTCAGAGCCGTTAAGATTGCGATAAAATTACCGCCAATAACACTTGAACTATGACTAGTGCTGTGCTTTTCACTGAATTTTGAAATTTATTTTTTAATAGCTTAAAATACATGCAAGCGAATGACTTAGTTTGCTGTAGGGTCTCAGAGCCGTCAAGTTGCGATAAAATCGTGCACATTTTGATAATACCGTACTACCGTAGGTCATCTAGAGCAATAACCGGCCAGCTACATTTTTGGCGATACAGAGTTAGGTAACAAGTTCGTTTCGTATTTGCAACTTTGCTAGTAAAGTTATACACTCTTGCTTAAACCAATTTTCTTCGACAGATTTCTTGCGACATCTCGGTACGCAATAGTACAATACCTACACACACCACCTGTTCTAGAATTTTTCTCGGCCGTTTCCGTATTCAAGGACAGGGATGGACTGGATTTAAAAATTTTCGTCTCACTGCACTACACCGCACCTAACTGGAAGTTAATCATGGGTAAATTTGCACCGGGGTAATTTTTCCTGGAGAAAATTCACAGGGGGAAAAATTTGCACCGTGACACCAGCAGCCTGCTTTTTGTGCATTAGAAGATACACAGTAGAACAAAGTAGTAGGCGCTCGGTTGCTGTGTTGATGCTCTAGGGTGAGGTAAATGTGAGGTGCTTTGTAGCTTAAAAACGGTGCGTTCTACCACTAGCAAATTTTCCGGCCCGGACGGATCAGCGCGCTTCCCGACGTTCCGTGGCGGGCTGATCGGTCCGGGGCCCGCGGGCCGGCCCGGTGCAGGCCCGGGTCTCGCAGGCCGGCCCGGCGCAGACTTCATCAAGTGAGAAAATGCATTGTGTGTGCGTCTGCGTGGAGTATAAGTGCCTGCGCACTTGTCAAAAATAAATATATATGCAATGCAGGCATTGCTCATACGCTGCTGACGCTGGAGACAACCCTGGGCTTGCGGATTTCTAAGCACGGCGGGCCGCGCACAGCCCGGGGCCCGAAATTTTACGGGCAGGCCCCGGACCGGGCCTATTCGTAAAAACGCGAGCCGGCTCGCGGCCCGAGGCCCGCTACAGGGCCGCTACAGTCCCGAACACTAGCTTCTAGAACCCTGATTGACTATTACGTTTTGTTCATTTACCTATTTGTCTATCGAATGGTGATTTCGCCTTCGCGATCTCTACCACGCGCGAAGCTTGAGCAATGTCCACAAAACTGGAAGGTGTCAGAATGAGGCTGTCGGTAGCCAGTGATACTCTGGGCATTGCCTAAAGAGTTAAAGTATATACCAATGTGCATGAATGTGTTCTACCTACACGTCTCTTGCCGTAGCTTTGCATCTGTCTCAACTCACAACTAAAATGCCTCTTATAATTAGGGCTGGGCACGGTTACACGGTACGAACCGTGTACACGCGTGTAACCGTGTACACGCTAAGCTAACCGTGTACACGGTTAGGGGTCACTATCCGCGGTTACTTAAGGGTTACAGCGTGTACACGTTAAGACACAGTAACCGCGGATACTGTAACCGTTTACTCTAAACGGATAGTGTAACCGGTTACTCTAAACGGATAGTGTAACCGGTTACTCTAAACGGATAGTGTAACCGATTACACTATCCGTTTTCCGATTTCGTGTACCCGTTAAGAAAAATGTTCGCTTGGCTGCTGGATTTATGCAAATTAGCCTACAATCGTGCGCAAGCGATTTGCCTGTGTGTTATTTCATATACGCATTTGTGTGCAAGCTAGGAACTGTGTCAAAAATAAAAGCGTGTACACGCTTAATTTTAACACGCTTAAAAGCGTGTTTTTCTAAAACGAATACACGCTTTTGAAAGCGTGTACACGCTTTCGATTATTTTTTCAAATTTTTGTTTATACAAACAAACCTAGTCATACACCTACGTTTCACTGGCCATCACTTTTTCTCTTGTGTTATTTTATGTCTGGGCGAAGTATGTGTCCATATGTTTTTTGTTTCAGTTTTTGACGGCTAACTGCATAAGTGTCTGCATATATACGTAAAAACTAACCTATGTACAGATTCAAATTAAAATTGAAGACACGGTTTGCAAACCGTGTACACGCTTTATCTACACGGATTGCAAAGCGTGTACACGCTTAAGCGTGTAAAATATTTTTGACACAGTTCCCTATATTCTTCAAGATATATAAAGGCATTTATACTGACAGCTCAGCATTGTCCCAGTAGCTCATATGGTAGCATGCTGGTCTGAAGATCTAGAGATGGGTGGTTCGCATCTTCCCTTGGTCATTCATCCCTCCCTCTGCTTCTTGACGTTTAATAGGTAACCGTGTAACCGTTTAGTAACCGTGTAACCGGTTAGTAACCGTGTAACCGTTTAGTAACCGTGTAATATGGTTGTTTTGATGTGGAAACTGCATCAAATCAAAACTGGTTTTGATGCGGTTTTGATTTTTGATGCAGCACATCAAATCAAATCACTTGCTTTCGAAAATGTGGTGCATCAAATCAAAACTAATTTTGCAGCCTTCGCATCAAATCAAATCAAATCAATTGGTTTTTTCTCTGCTGAACGTCAAATCAAATCAAAACTATCCAAAATGGTTAGTTTTGATGCAGTTCTGATGCAGTTCTGATGCAGCGTGAGCTCCAAACAGCAGCCGCACGCTCTCACACCCGTATACATGTCGGCTTGCCAAACAGACCTCAGTTACGTACGGTGTTGTTGGGTTGCCGACCAATTGCAAAACAAAGGCAATCCATTGTATGTATCTTTCATGTCCGTTATTAGTTTCCATGTGGTCGTTTGTTTGTAAGAAACTTTTTTTAAGGTGATACTTCATGAATATGAATAAAATTTGGCACAAGGTTCCTCCCCTTGAGTGATTGTGCCCCTTACATTGGCGACCCCTTGACTCCACTGGGGGCCGGGTCAGGTGACCCTCAAAAAGTGCGGTTTTTAAAAGCTAAGGAGGGAGGAACTTCGTGAACTTGAAAAATGATTTGTCAGAAGTTCAAACAAAGACTTGTCTCTACCTCTAGAGGGTATTTGGGTCCCTGAACACGAATTGGGGGTCAATTTTTGCCTAGAACCGTCGTGGACACCCATACAAACCCCCTCAGCCCCCCACTGGGGTTTTTAGGGGTCACATTTTCATGCCTCTAGGCTAATTTGGGTCCCTGAACACAAATAAAGACTCTTTTGCCTAAAATAAAGAATCATCTGCCCAGATTAGAGGGACCCCTTACCGGTCAAAACTCGAAACCCGTTGTAGCCGCTTTACTGGCTCTTTTTGTATTATTTAATTTTAAATTACGCGCAATTTTAATAATGTTATTTAATTTAATGATTAATTTTTATTGTTATTGTGTAGTGTTTGTCTGACATTTATTACTAGCTCTTTATCAGGTCACCAGTAGCCGTATTTTCAAAATTACCTGCAGGTAAAGATACCCTGCAGGATACTTTTACCCTACCCTACAGGATAATTTTACCCACTTAGTTCTGTGTGTAAAGGTAAAGTTATAGTATAAATACAGCTAGCGTGTACTGTTGAGGTTAAAAATTTGCATAACACATGCTCTTTAGCCGCAAAACAAAGCACTGTTTTCACCTAAATCTGATCAGCCTCAGTTATCACGCTGGCTTTAGTCAGTGTCTGAGAATACGAGTTTACCTTAACTTTTTCTGTGGGTAACGTTCGCCTAATTTTACCTGCAGGGATTTTAAATATACGGGCCCAGAAATAAATAAAACCCCACTTTACGGTTCATCGATCCACCCACCACTAACCACTAATCGTAGTCAAATTGTCATCGGTCTAATTGTCAGGTCTTTATGGTGTCAGGGTTCTGTCGGCCCCGGCAGAAATTTTAGAAAAAAACAAATTCATCCAAATCCAGAGTGTTATTTCGGCCTAACTTAGACTGTCACGCTTTTATGCCGGCCTAATTTACTCAATCGGTAGAATGTGACCGGCCGCCCAGTGTTTTTAACCGGCCGGTAGGCGACTGTATGTAGGGCATTTCGGCCGGTCACAAACACTAAGTAGCGCTTAGCAGTGACCTCCTGCCGTGCTAATGATCTAATTGCGAAATCGAAAAATCATTATTTTTGGAATAACACTGTAATTTAATATCGCATCAGAACTGCATCAAAACTGCATCAAAATGCATCAAAACTAAAAACTAAAATTTTTGTCACATCAAATCAATTGAAATTTTAGGCTTTCACATCAAATCAAATCAAATCAATTGCTTTTCAGGAAGGCTGCATCAAATCAAAACTAATTTTACAACCCCCACATCAAATCAAATCAAATCAATTGAAAAAAAGCCACATCAAAACAACCCTACCGTGTAAGTTTAGTAACCGTCTAACCGGTTAGTAATCGTGTAACCGTTTAGTAACCGTGTAACCGTCTACACGGTTAGTATCCGTGTAAACGGCTACACGGATACTTAGCGTGTAAACGGTTACACGGATAATTAGCGTGTACACGCGGATAATTGCAGTAACCGTTAGTTAGCGTGTACACGCGGTTACTAGCCTTCGAAACTAACCGTGTACACGGATAGTGATTTTGTAACCGTGCCCATCCCTACTTATAATCAGTGAATTGGTGCTTTCATTGTTCTTTAGAAGGGTATTTATAGGAAAAACTCTGACAAAAAGTGAGCAGTTAGGAACGAACGATGTCACCTCACAAATTTTAAGCGCCGACTGGATTTAATTTAATTTTAAGCGCCAATAAGCTTCACGGTCGCGGATTTCTTAAACCGATTAACAAAAGTAAGCCTAAGCTAATGCAGTTGTTTGAGCTGATTTGTGCTCAATTGATTCGGTCCAGTCCACCGGATGGCTTGTGACTGTGCACCTTGTTTAATGCGTTTATAAATTAAGGTTGAATGCTGATTCAACTTTGTACCAGTTTCTCAGTGTTTGCAAAAAGAAGGTTTGAGGAAAAAGGGGTTTGAAAAATTTCTTAAATCTATGAGCAACCTATGAGTAGAACTACATACTTTGGCAGTACTACTACTTTAACGGAAGATACTATAATATTAGGGCTCAATTCGCACTTTTTCAACTGCCAAAAACTTAGTTGCTAAAACTATTCAAAATCCTGATAAAAACCTCTGCCCAATAAAGTTTGTTAACGACGTAGGTGCCTTAGCTAAACAAGTTTGGTCTTCGGACTTGTAAACTGGTGTTTATATTTATTTGTGAGTACGGCTTGACCCTCGCATAATAATTGAGATTACCGATTCTATTTGAACCGTTAGCCAATTTTTTATGTTTTTCAAGAAGACACTGACTACCGCTGGGTGAAATGGGTAAGTTTCCCATGTATCACGGTTTTTTAGATGCCTCGGAGAAACGGCGATTCGGCTATAGCCAATTATTATACACGGATTTGCCCAATATAGCCGGCAATAGCTGTGGCGATTTTCAGCACATATTGCCGATTAGACTGTTTCGCCGCGGCTATAGCTCGCCGTGGCTATTTGGTGATTTTCAAATGGCCAAGTTTCGACTGAGGAAACGTGACTATTGCCAGAATGCGGCTATTTTTCAAATCGAGTAGAGCACCCTAGAAGTGGCATTTTGGCTATAGCCGCCAATAGCCGTTTTGAAAACACTGTTTCGTCTGAAATGGCTGCTGCCAGCATTGGCTTTTTATCCGACTTCCAAAACAAAAAAATGAAAAATGCAAAATTTAGATTTAGTGGAATCGAACCACCAACTTTATGATTACGAAGGAAACGCTCTGTCGCTAAGCCACCAAGTCATCTAGAATATTGACAATAACTGCAGGTTTTGAACTAACGACGAGACGAAACTTGCTTCAATGGGGCACAGTAAAAATGTGTTATATCGAGCAATCATTCAATTATAGAAAAAGGGAAAAAGGTGGGTGACACACCCCGTGGCAAAAAAAATTGTTTTACACCGCTCCAAGCCGACGATAGCCGAGCTATGTATAGCCGGCCATTAATAGCTATTTCTAGTCAAAACACAGCTATAGCGCTAATAGTTGATTCCTGAGACGTTGTCTTTCAGACTTCCAAGGTCTGGCTAGAGGGTAACGAACGCGTGTAAGCGAAATCGAAATAGCACTTTTTTTGCTATAGCGCTTTTTTTATGCGCTATATGCGCTATATGCGCTATAAGCGCTATGGAATTTGCTATATGCGCTATTTGCGCTATAGCGCTTTTTGGGGGTGCTATATGCGCTATTTGCGCTATATGCGCTATCGGAGGTGCTATATGCGCTATTTGCGCTATAGCGCTTTTTGGGGGTGCTATATGCGCTATTTGCGCTATATGCGCTATCGAGGGTGCTATATGCGCTATTTGCGCTATAGCGCTTTTTGGGGGTGCTATATGCGCTATTTGCGCTATATGCGCTATCGAGGGTGCTATATGCGCTATTTGCGCTATAGCGCTTTTTGGGGGTGCTATATGCGCTATTTGCGCTATATGCGCTATCGAGGGTGCTATATGCGCTATATGCGCTATAGCGCTTTTTGGGAGTGCTATATGCGCTATTTGCGCTATATGCGCTATTTGCGCTATATGCGCTATCGAAGGTGCTATATGCGCTACTTGCGCTATAGCGCTTTTTGGGAGTGCTATATGCGCTATTTGCGCTATAAGCGCTATCGAAGGTGCTATATGTGCTATTTTTTTTGGATATGGATGAAACTTCTACAGCAAAATGGCCAGGGGGGATTTGAACCACCCATTGCTAGATTTCTAGCTTAACACTCTACCAACTGAGCTACGCTGGCCTATTGGTGTTTGTGTTAATTTCCCTTTAAATAGTGATGCTGATTTTGGATAGCGCTTATAGCACCTGATGGTGCTATTTGCGCTATTTAGGCGCTATTTTCTGTGATTGGCTAATTTATTGCAAATTTTTGTACTTTTTACTACGTATACGATTCATGAATAAAAAATAACAGTTTTAAATTTTTTTTTAATTTTTGTTTGTCTTTTAGTCGATAATATAAAAAAATAGCGCATATAGCAAAACGATAGCGCATCAAAGTGCTATAAGCGCTATTTTTTTCATAGGCTTAAAAAATAGCGCTTATAGCACATGATGGTGCTATTTGCGCTATTTAGGCGCTATTTTGTGCTATTGGCTAATTCATTGCAAATTTTTGTAATTTTTACTACGTATACGATGCTTCAATAAAAAATATATTTTTAAAATTATTTCAAATTTTTTGTTTGTGATATAGTCGAATATATAAAAAAATAGCGCATATAGCAAAACGATAGCGCATCAAAGTGCTATAAGCGCTATTTTTTTCATAGGCTTAAAAAATAGCGCTTATAGCACATGATGGTGCTATTTGCGCTATTTAGGCGCTATTTTGTGCTATTGGCTAATTCATTGCAAATTTTTGTATTTTTTACTACGTATACGATGCTTCAATAAAAAAAAATATTTTTAAAATGATTTCCAATTTTTTGTTTGTGCTCTAGTCGACGATATAAAAAAATAGCGCATATAGCAAAACGCTAGCGCATCAAAGTGTATAAGCGCTTATTTTTT